>JAZHYW010037016.1:0-259584 GCA_037355805.1 Ixodes ricinus
GTCCAGGGGCAAATCCAAAACTCCAGTTTTTATTTTTTTTTTTTTGGGGGGGGGGGGCGGAAAATTTGTAAGGATGCTATTCCTTCATTCTTTCGTGCGCACCAGGGGGTCCACCCATGTCGAATTGCCCTCCGAGAAGAGGGAAGGGGGGGGGGGGTCGACTTGGTTTGGGGGGGGGAAGGGCGGACGCTTCCGTCGTCGTCGTCCCCCCCCCCCCCCTTGGATCCGCCACTGGGTCCGTCTAAAGTCACTGGATCCTGGGAAAGTAGCGCCATAGCCTTCCCCACCTGCTAGCCGGACACAAACGGATACTAACATACAGAGCGACCCGAACCTCGCAAGGCGAATGACGAATCGGGCTACGTTGCCATGGAAATCGCCATCTTGGTCCATTTAAATTTTCGAAGCTTCCAAGGGGTCGTTCTAAATCAGTCGCGCCAAGATCACCATGAAGCATCATCGTACTGGAAGCGTTCCTCGCCAATATAAGAGTCTTTGGCACTTTGTATGCGATCAACTTATTAATCATGGTCATCTATGGATCTCTTACAATTATATTGCTCTTCTAGCGTATTTCAAGACAGTAAACTTATTTTTCAGTGCCTCCAAGCACCGACACAACATCTGGTGGTGGTACGAAGGTGAACGCTTGTTTCGCCGGTGTGTGGTTAGCAAAATCTTGGTATACAAAAAATGTACTCTATAAAGCTACCCGTCACCAGCGAATCTAGATCGGCTCACCAAGAACGGGGGGTCAAGGAGAAATTGCTCATTTCACGGACCAAGATGGCGACCACACGTGGAGCTTGGCGTTACTTTCCCAGGATCCAGTGACTTTAGGTCCGTCTATACTTCGTTTCAGCTTGGGTCCAGACACAGCCGATGCTACGAGCGCAGCGATGTGGCCCTAAACAGTGCTTGCATTGCACGAGCGCGCTGCTTGGCAGGGACGCTGAAAGCCCGGAGCCTGCGCTTGTAGCATCGCCTGCGTCTGGACCCAAGCTGAAACGAAGTATAGAGCTCAGTGAGGAAGCAATGGCCACCTCAGAGTAGCGACACTCCAGCCACCTCGGTGTCTAAAAGTTTCCAGTCGTCTGAGGCTGAATCTTGAAACGCGGGAAACGCTTTTCCGTTCGCCAGAAATGTTCAAACAGTTCGCGAGAGAGCAAGACGATATCACTTGAGCTTCCTGAGGAGTCGCATCTCCGAATCGTAACGGTTGCCCAGTGCAGAACGGTTTCGAGCCGTTCTGCACTGGGCAACAAGATGGCGGCGCCCACGAGACACCTAAAGTCACTGGATCCTGGGAAAGTAACGGCAAGCTCCCCGTGCGGTCGCCATCTTGGTCTGTGAAATGAGCAATTCCTCCTTGACCTCCCGTTCTTGGTGAGCCGATCTAGATTCGCTGGTGACGGGTAGCTTTATGGAGTCGTTTTTTGTATACCAAGATTTTGCTAACCACACACCGGCGAAACATGCGTTCACCTTCGTACCACCACCAGATGTTGTGTCGGTGCTTGGAGGCACTGAAAAATAAGTTTACTGTCTTGAAATACGCTAGAAGAACAATATAATTGTAAGAGATTCATGGAGATGGCCATGATTAATAAGTTGATCGCATACAAAGTGCCAAAGACTCTTATATTAGCGAGGAACGCTTCCAGTACGATGGTGCTACATGGTGATCTTGGCGCGACTGGTTTAGAACGACCCCTGGAAGCTTCGAAGATTTAAAGTTAAAGGACCAAGATGGCGATTTCCATGGCAACGTAGACCGATTAGCCAATCGCCTTGCGAGGTTTGGGTCGTCTGTATGTTAGTATCCGTTTGTGTCCGGCTAGCAGGTGGGGAAGGCAATGGCGCTACTTTCCCAGGATCCAGTGACTTTAGAGACACCCAGGGAGTGGAGTGTCAATACTCTGAGTGCTTATTTGTGGCCAGGCGGTAAGAAGGGATCGGGATATCACCGCCTGCGATTGGCCAGCGGCGCGGAGCTGACCAATCGCAGCAGGCAGGTATGTCCCGGTCCCTGGATCCCGCTTGGTCCCGCCCTGGAAATTAGGGCCCCTGGTGGCTCTTCTGCCAGTGTTCCCTCCAACGCGTTAATGGTCCGGCTCCCCGTATGGTGATAAAAAAAACTGCGCCGACTTGACATAACAAAATAAACAATTTAATCAAACGTTTCGTCTCCCATGCGGGAGACATCAGCAGTGAAACCTTCAAGCACGAGTGAGAGAAAAAACTTCGACAGTCCTATTTAAGCAAATCCGCGTAAATTAGGGCCCCGTATGGTCGCCATTTTAGTCCATGAGGCGAGCAGTTTCTCCTCGACCCTTCACGGTGACCGGTTGCTTCATAAAGTCATGTCTTCCATACCGAGGTGATTTTGTTATACGCACACCGGCGAAACAATTGGCGCAGATCTTTGCTCCGCCATCACACGCGACGTCGGTACTTGGCGTCACTAAAAAAATTTAATTTTTTTAGGCGTTTTGTGTTTCCTTCTTGTCCGTCGCCTGCGTTTCTTTTTTTAATGTGTAACACTAATCTTTTTAAATTAAAAATAATTGGCGACATTAAGAAAGAAAAACGCTGTCAGTACAATGGCCCTCATCGCGATCTAGGGGTAGCTGGTATTGGCGACGTGAGCGGTCGAAAGCATCGCAGTGGTCTATCTGCCACGATTGGCCGAATGCTGACTACTGGCGGCGTGCGCGATCGAAAGCGTCACTGTGATCGACCTTCCACGATTGGCCGAATGCTGACTATGACGTCAGCATAGGATTTCTCATCGACGGAAATAAGAGGAATGTAAGAACTTCCAATTTTGACGGTGTAATTGGCAGCGTTCGTTCCAGAGCGCAATGATTTCAAGCTTCCACCATGCTCATTACAAACACTATCGAACTTGTTGTTCGCAAGGTAATGACGTCACAAGAGGGAACCATAGGAGAGCGCCACCGAAACATCTCGCCGCCAATAGAACGGCCCTTTCGAAACTTGGAAAATTTGACAGGACCGAAATGATGATTGCCATGGCAGCAGACACTCACCTCGCCTTGCGAAGTTTTGGTCGTATATCTGTTTTGTGTCCTGTTAGCCGGCAGGGAAGGCAATGGCGCTACTTTCCCCGGATCCAGTGACTTTAGGCATAACCACCAGCAACGCGGGACGGACTCGCGCCATACACGGCTTGCACGCGACGTCATCGCCTCGAGATGGTGGTCACTCCCGGTCATTCCCACCTGTCCTAGTCAAGAAAAAAACAAAATTCGGTACTGCGAAATGCCTGCTGCAGAAGGTACGCGCTCAGGAGCGAGGGCACCCCAGTGGCCGCTGGTGTGATGTCAGATTTCACGGCAGAACGATTCCTCGCTGTATCAATAACATCCACACAAGAAAAGTAGACCGTATCGTGGACAGCGAAAAACCCGCAGGGTATACGTAAAAACCAAACACAAACTGATGTACTCCGCGCAGCCCATAAAAATCTACGGACGACGAAACAGCCATACTCCGTTTCACCATAAGTTGCCTAGCGGTGAGGGCTACGGCCCCAGCGCACCAATCAGCGCGTCGGGGCGAAGCACGTGACACCTGCATCGTCTGAATGCACTCCAGCGGAGATTTTGTCATATATGTTTCGCTCCTTCACTCGAGATTGGTTCGAGGGAGTTGCGTAGCGTCGGTTCTTTGCCAACTTGTGCTGAAACGAAGTATGGACGCGAAATAAAAAGGGTCGCCCACGCGGAGTAAGGAGCGAAGAATCGCTCTTTACGACGCTCAGGGCCTCGACGGCGCGAGAACCGGCCCCGCGTGCCCTAGATGGCGCGTTCTCTACGAGAGGGGGGGGGGCCCACCTCGTATTGGGTCTCTGCCCCCGTTTCCGCCGACTGTCTCTCACTACCGCCCGTTGCTTTCTTTCTTGGTGTGGCTGCATTCATTCGTGCGTTCAGCGTGTAGCCCTTCCCTCCCAGCGCGGCAGACGCGAGGGCACGCAAGGACACCCAAGGCGTGGCGGCGGCCGGTGTGGCGGCGGACGATCGCGCAAACCGCCTCCTCGCCGTTCCGTATAGCGATGATAGTCGTGCGTCGATGCGTGTGTGACGCTTCGTCACGTCGAGACAAAAGAGGGAAACGCGGTTTAGCAGTGTTGCGGCGATGCTGAGGGCGTACGTTTCTCCGTAACGGGGAGGGAGTCCAACCGTATACTACGTCCCGTAGTGGCTGAATAGAGAACTAAACCCGCGGGGACAACGATATCAAATATTTGATCGCATTTCTGATGCTGAGCTCGGCTGACGTATACCCGAATGCTGGAGCCCTCCGCCTTCACCGAAGTGAGCGACCACCGCCGAAGTGGCAGGACTTTACAATCTGAAACCTTCATCGAAAAGCCCGCAAGGTCACCTCGGCTCACTGCCTGACTCGCCTGAACCGTCCTCGAACGTCCGAAAATCGGGCAGCGGTCTGAAACCTGAGACGGAGGGGAAAAAGACAAAGCACAACGTTTCAAACAGAGGCTACTAAATTTTATTCCTCCCCCATCACTAGACGGGGCACAGCGGGCCATTATGGTACGGGCTGTTGCCTTTCTGCGGTGCCACAGCTCTCCTGAGCCAATAAGGATCATTTTTATGATTAAGATTATTTTATTATTAACGCTGAAGCAGCACTCATGCCCAATCTGTGCCCCGCGCTCGGTCAAGGAGGATGGAGTAAACAATCATCGACAGCCTTGTGTTGGGTAAACACCGTGCTCTTTTGAAAACAAGTTGCCCAAGAGCCCCTTATAGACCTTTTTCGCAAGGAGGCCGCCATCTTGATGTCGTCACTTCCAGTATGGGCGAAAACATTGTTTTGCCGTCGTCACGCCAATAGGCCTCCTGCGCTGAAGCTTCGAACAAACTGTAGCGCCCTCGTTTTGGGTAGTACAAGCTCACCTGATTGAGCCTCGCACTGCTTATGGCACGTTGGTCGAGCTTTTTTAATTTGCCTGGTGCTGAAGAACGAAAAACACCTTTGGACGCCAAAATCGGCCAGACTGAACGCCGCAAGAGCAATCAAGTGCCAAATTGCATGACACCACCGCTAGGGTACGCGTCCATTATTCTCTCGGCGGTGACGTCGAAGCACCTCAGTGTCGCGACGCTTTCATTGTCATTTTCTTTGTCAGTGTCTACTTTGGAACGCGTGAAATCGGCATCTCATGCAGGCTCGCGCTCTTAGCCGTCTTAGCTTCGACGGCGTTCTGCAATTATTGTTGTTCTCTGTTATATTTTCATCGTGATCTCGCGCTCCGCACCAGAGCAGGCACACTTCTGCATGCCTGACAGTTTGAGACGACTCAGGTTTGTACTACCCAAAACAAGGCCTAACAAGTCCCTTTTCGCAGCACCCCCTGGTGCAACGCAGGAGGCCCATAGAAGACATTTGGGACATAAACCTAACCGTCACACATTCTCGTTTTGCCTCCCCTCTATATTTTTACTATTTGCGGGTTGAAACCGCTTTGATATTTTTTCGTCGCCCATACCGGATATGCCTACTTGGCGGTCGGGGGCAGGCGCTTTGTAGACGGCCTGCAAAAATCGGTTTCTCAATGTATCACGCTGCAATTTACCACACAGGTGCAAGCAGGTGGTAAACACAGTTCGGAAAAAAATACGAAATTTACATCTATTGTTCAAAGAAGAAGAAAAAAGAAGATCAACAGAAACCTGTTCTGGGCAATCTACGCCATTACTGTCGCAGACGATGCGACGCAAGTGCTACCGACAGATGGCGCATGCCGCGTCAAGGGGGCGCCGGCCGATTGGGGTTCTCTTGCGGGATCGTCTGCTATCACAACCCGAATCGGCCGGCGCTCCCTTGACGCGGCGTACGCCATCTGTCGGTAACACTTCTCACTACGCGTGCATCGTCCGCGAAGTAGCGGCGTGGATTGCCCAGAACAGGTTTCCGCTTTTTTCTTCTCTTTGAACGAGGTAGGTTCATTCCTTGATTTTTCACTATAAACTTCCACCACCTGCTTGCACCCCTGTAGTAAATCGCAGCGCGATACGCCGAGAAACCGATTTTTGCTGGCCGTCTAAAGTGCCTCAAAAGCGTTAGTTTACATGCTGTAGTTGGATAACCTAGAGACAATACTCTCCGCTGCGCGACTCATCGGGGAAGAGTAGTGGCACTGTACTGGAAAAGGTCGGTGACAGGGTTGCCAGATACTTGCAGACTAACTTGGCAAAGTTTTGTGGGATATAGCCAAAAATATCCAAATGTCTGGCTATAATAATAGCCCAAATAGCCCAAAACATAAAACATTATACAAGGTATTTAAGCACCCCTTTGTAACACTGATGGCATAATACATGAAATAAGACATGGAATTACACAAAGAATGCAAAAAGGACGAAATAAGACTATAGTCGTTTTCACCTCAAGAACCGTAGTAAAAGTAGTCCGGCTCCTCGCGGAGCGTTACTAATTTCCCCTATATAGAGATAATTGAGAACAGCCGCATTTTAGATGAGACAGATGTTATCAAGGCGTAACACATTTCAAACGCCAAAAGCATCGCTTCTTCCTCCGAGCAACCAAATCTTGTAAGAACTACTTCGCACGGCGTGTGAAGAATGCAAAACTCACGGATACATCACTGCAATCAGTGTCCTGAACCCCCCTCCCCCCTTTTCCTTTTCAATTCCGCATGTGTAAATTCCTAGGGCGGCAACAAAAGAGGGGAAAGGGGGGCCCTCACCTCCACCCTCCTCCCTTCCTACCCCCCCCCCCCCTTCCTTCTCGTATGGAAACACCTGCATTAACACCACCTAAACAGAAGGCCTCCGCATGCGTCATCCCAGTCATATCGATCGAGGCGTGAGATTGGGCACGAGTGCTGTGTCAGTGTTCGGCCGGGGCTCGTGTCCAATCAGCGCGTCGAAGGTCGGGCTCGGGCCCAATAGCCGAGTTAGCGCGATCCGACTCTGATGACGTTCCATAGGAGAGGAGCATGCGGAGGCTTTCATTATTCTAGGTGGTGTTGCCTGCATCCGCCCGTGACTGCAAAATTAAATTGCGCCAAAATTCTTCAGGCGGAGTACTTCAGAAAAACATTTATCGGCGCCTCCGCGACCAACACCAATGAGGGCCCACTTCTTGTATTTTCACTCGTGTGATTTGAATATTTTCCTTTCCTAATCTCTTGAGTTGGTCGTTGTTTTCTGAAACTAAGTGCTTTGAAATTGGTTGAATCACTGGTATGAAATAGCCCAATAATAGCCAAATAGCAAACCACGAGACTTTCCCGCCAACTACAAAAATACAGAAAAAAAAATTACGACGCGTCTAACAACGTAAATATTACGGTTTCTTTTTTTTTCGTGGAATAATTTACAGAAATAAAATGTGTGTCCTCTATAGGCCCTTAAAATCTTTTTTTTTCTTCTTTTCAGTGTTTATTTAATGGTAACATCGAAAAGATGATAAAAATCACAGTCCTACAGAATGTCGACTTCGAAAATGTAGCATAAAGAACTTGTTTTTGTTAACCCATAAACGGTAGAAAATAACCAAGCATGGCCCCATATAGGCACAAAAGGCACAAAATAACTACGGTAATGTGTATTTCTAGTTCCGCTGAGTGTCGAAGCATGACCGCTGATCACTGGACGGGCGTGTTGCCTTTGTCTGATTCTTCATATACAAGTGTTGTTTCGCAGTCCGAAGGCCAGCTCCAGATAACGCGTGTTCCCGTTCCGGTACATTAGTTTTCCTGCTGCGTACACCACTACGGAACAATGCGGCTGTTAGGCGGCGACCCAGACACGCAACGGACGTGAGCCCTTTTCGAAGTCGGCAGGGACTCGGGTCTTCGGAACAAAACTATACATCGGCGAGACGCTTGGAGCGGCCGACGGGGTAGTTAGGTTAGGTTTGGCACGGCCCACGGAACAACGCGAAGCGGACATAGCGTCCGCATGAACCAGGGAATCGAGCCAATTGAGCTTTGTGATTGATTAAAATCAACCGTCTTGAAGCCGAATTTTTTTTTTTTGGTCGGGAGGAAAAGCAGAAATAACCATCTTGAAATTGAAAACAAAAACAAAAAAACATTCATCTTGAAGCCGAAGAAAAAAAGAAAAAAAAAGGTTTATAATGTCCACTAGCTTGAACCGAAGGATCGAGCCAAGGAAGCTTTCTGGTTGGTTAATGTCGGTCATTATGACATTTAAAAAGAATATAATAAAACCGAAAAAAAAACAAACAAACATACATTTTAAGACCGAAAAAAATATGGTAAACGACAATAGCGTTTACTTGGACCGGAGATTCGAGCCAATCAAGCTTTCTGGTTGGCTTATATCGGCCATTAAAACAACAAAAAAGAGAAAAAAAAACATTTATTTTGGGGACGGAAAAAATACATCAATACGTAAAAAAAAAAAGGCTTACAAGCGAGTTTTGAACAGCCAGCTAATTAGGGTCGGTCGGACGGTGATAGCCGTGTTGATTTTCGCCAGGGCTTTCCATATCTCGTAGCCAATAATCTAGTTCGCGAAAGGAGAACGCTGGCTCATTTGCCCGTTGGCGAGTTATAGGGCGAGCAGGCTTTTGCCATGATATATGCCGCTTTACCGTGCCGCACCGATTGCATTGCGCGAGACGCCATTCTGAAGTCAACGATTGCAGCACCGCGACGCGGTTCCCCAACGAAGCTAGGAGGTTTCCGCATGGCCTCAGAGGTTAGGGTCACCGCGACGCGAGGTTAGGGACAAGCATATGGCTTCGGACTTCCGGGGGAGGCGGCTTAGTGCGTTCGACAGTCAGTGTGGCTCAAGGTCTCGGAAAGAAAAATTGAAAAGGAGGACGCGTCATAAAGCTACATTGACTCTGCTAGAGCAAAACAGAAACAACCGATACCGGCAGACCTCAAGCATCGTGCAGCATACACGAGAAGGTATCTTTGGCAAGCCTGCATCTCTCGTTGCTCCAGTTGCTCCTGAAGTGAGCACGCGTGATTGCAGGTCCGCAGAAAATACCTCCGCGTGCACGCTGCGTGTGTTTTAGGTCGCGGTGTCGGTTGTTTCCGTTTGTCGTTGTAGAGGGACCAACATAACCATCGTCGCAGCTGCAAAATCACAACCAAAATCACATTATATGTGAATCGGACGTTCCACGCTCAACAAGTATATATAGTCTGACGCACGAAAGCGGGACGACACAACAATGACACAAATAGCCTAACGGGCCTAACTGAATACGAATCGACGACACCGTAAGCTTAATTGCAACCCAGCGAACCGACTGGATCGATCACGTGACTCTACAATTGGCCGGAGCCTGGTCGCATCCGGCCGTATACTTCTCGACGGGAAGCACAGCACGTCGGACGTTTTGTCGTGCACATGTTTGACGCTAAGCTGTAGCTCAATTAGTAGAGAGTTTTAATAGGGAGTTTTAGTAGATCGTTTTCATCAGGCCCGCTATCCCTACGGGCGCGCGCTTCAGAGCATGCATCGAAGTGACAGCGCGAGCTCGCGCCACGAATAGCGTGGTCTCAAAACAGAATGTACTAAAACCCCTCTAGTAGATCGTACGCGATATGCAAAGCGGACCGAGCGGGCGCATGCTCAATTCATGCTTCAGAGTGACGGCACCAGCTCCCGCTTGCAAAGCGTATAGCTCTCGAATACGGTCTAGTGAAAGTCCCCAGTTAGTGATGGTCACACACGCAACAATGTCAGACACCCCCCCACATTTACGCTGCAGCGCAACCGATATATATATATATATATATATATATATATATATATATATATATATATATAAATAAACCGAGAGAAAGTAAGTCCTTGATGAAAACAGCAACAACTGACGATTTATTCTTCGACGTTTCGGCCGGAGTCCGGCCTTCGTCAGGCGAATGCCGGACTCCGGCCGAAACGTCGGAGAATAAACCGTCCGTTGTTGCTATTTTCATCAAGGGTTTTGCTTTTCCTCTCAGTTATACCCACGCCTTCGGCCCCCCGCCACCATGCCCGTTATATATATATATATATATATATATATATATATATATATATATATATATATATATATATATATATATATATATATATATATATATATATATATATATATATAGGGTGTTTCACGAAAGGTGGACAAATTCTTCGATATTGCGAAAACTACGCGATGACAGCGCAGCAGAGGTTGGTTGGACTATTTCTCCACGGGGCGCGGTGCCGTCGGTGCCGAGAAGCGCTCCGATAGCAAACCGAAACTTAAAAACCCGTCAAATTTGTGCGGTTTTTCAGAAAGCCGTAAGATGCTGCGCGTGCCTTCTATCGTTCTGCAATTTGTTGATCTAGTGTTTTCAATGCTGAGCAATTTTCTAATTGAAACCATGCCCTTAAACACAATATTAAAAAGTTGATTACGGAAAAATAAATAAATCGAATTACCCCGGATTTTAATAATTTTCCTAAAAGGCCCCTGGCCCAGGACCAAAACGACACATGCCTTTTTTTGTTGCGACGCGTAGTTAGCGCAATATCGAATTTGTCCACCTTTCGTGGAACACCCCTGTATATATAATACGCTGCTTATGTTTCAGCACACTTGTTCGCGTGCTACGTTGTCAAGGCTAGCGTCACCCGCGCAGTGCTGCAGTTCCGGACAGCCGCGAGGGCACGCGGCTTCGGTTCGCGTTTCATTCGCACGCGCTCCCGTGCAAAGGAGACATTGAAGCGCTGCGGAAGCCGCGATATATATCCTCGATAACGTAGCACAAAACAGTTGACACTGAGTAAATAGGTGCGATTCTGCGTGCGCAAATGCTCGAGGCTTTTCTTTTTTTCTTTTTTATGGGGTAAGAAGGGGGAGGGGGGAGGGGGGGTGCGAGCGGAGATCTAGGTCTGTTTGACAACGAAACCAGTCGATAATGAATGAAGTTGGCCCGATTGGAACTGCACTTATCCGGCAATCGCTCCACTACGCGTTCGCTCGACCTCAGCATAGCCTTGGGCGCTGCTCTTTCCTGAAAATACATCTTTCGAATGCATTAAGAAAATTCTTAGATGCTATAATATTTCTAAGAAACCAATGGTCGTCGAGGCGCCATCTAAATCGATTGATCTCGATTTCGAACAGGACGACACTGGATTGGCTGGAGATGATGTTGGAGTGTTCGTGCGTCATGTTTCTGTATGTATTCTATCATCGCTGAACCAATCATATACAGGAAATGCCTAGTGACTTCCGCTTTTGACGCTGCTTGAGTGACCCCATTTGACTCCATAGATTGATCTATAGTGTGAACCCGGTCTCTGCTTCCTTGGCCCGATTCATTCGGCCTATTGTAATTCTATTAATGACGGCAGCCGTATTCGATCGATTTCAACCACCGGGCGTTTGATTCGAGAGGTAGCGCCACCTTATAGACCTTTTCAGCCTCCGTCGCATGGGCGCTGCCATCTTGGAATCACGTGACGCGGCCGCCATAAGGTGGCTTCAACTCGTCGCTCCACACCCCCTCCGCGCCTTGGCGAAGGCATTGCATTCGCGTTTTGCGTCGCTTTTCACCGTGTTTCTCGCCTTATTGTAAATCGCTGCCCGATGCTTACATTTACAACTTAATTGCATGCCATCATTATGTGTACGACCACATCTGCAGTTCATTTTGTAACAGATTTAGACTATTTTTACCGTCGGCGTACCGGATACCTGTGAGAAGGGAGGAGGTACAGGAATCAGCGTCAGCCCTGGCGTATATTGAGCCCAATTATTTATGACAACTGAAGTTTGCTCAGTGATAGTGGCGGAATATTCGAAATAAGTATAGTGCAATGTATATGTATACTCGCGCATTTAGGGTGACCAAAATACTTAGGATATAAAGCTATCTGTGTTTCCTGAAAGCCTCCTGCCTTGCCTTCATAACAAATTTAAAAGAGTTGTTTTTGATTATCTAGGATATATAAGATATATAGGTAACGAACATTTAACTCACATATTATCTGATGCTCGCGATAATAATAACGTCCACATCAGGCGATTTCTTTGTTCACGACATTACACCTAAATCTTTTAGACGTTCTTAATCGTTTTTGCAATATAACATTTGCTTGATTTGTTTATTTATAATTTAGAGAAACTGTACACCATGCTCGGTCCCATATCTGCAGTCATTAAAGGGTGTTGACATTTCTTTAATACAAAATTTAATTTATTTAGTTTAATAATTTCAACATAAAGACCCATGTGAAAAAAAATCTGTCAAAGGCAGCATGAGAGTGCCTAGGGCTCGCATTATGTGATGCCGAAAAGAAGCTATCTATATGAAAATCGCCCGAGTTCAGCGTTGTTGATTCTAGATCGAATCAGCTTCAATGGAGATCTGTCTACACAGGTTCATGAAGTCGTGCCTAGCATTCGACTTTAGCCAAACGTACGGGAGCTCACTTCTCTCGGGCCCTTTAATTTTATTTGGCAAAGTTTATACGAAGACAAAATTTCAGACTTCAATTGATGGGCCTGTCACTTATCTCATGTGCCAAAAACGTCGTAATCAAATGTCAGTAAAACAAATAGTTTATTCTCTAACTCCAACGTTGTGAAATGCTGTTAATAAGTACTTTAGTAGGGTCAATAGCTAAAGGAATTTCCAACCCGACCTAGGACGGACTATCGAAATAGTTCTCGAGTACTTAAGTTTTTTTAAAGAAAATAACCCGAGACAATATCACTTATTTCTTAGAGTATCTGCGCTATTATAGGAGACATTTTGAGTCTCTAAAATTTAGAAAAAGTTGCTGTCCGCGAAAATCAAACAGTGAGCAGTGAACTAGCCACTTGATGTGTTTTTCGCGATTCAGGAGGTT
The DNA here is from genome assembly GCA_037355805.1 of Ixodes ricinus. Taxonomy (NCBI): domain Eukaryota; kingdom Metazoa; phylum Arthropoda; class Arachnida; order Ixodida; family Ixodidae; genus Ixodes; species Ixodes ricinus. The sequence goes on from JAZHYW010037016.1 coordinate 12,882, forward strand.
TTTAATCAGGTTGTGGAACTGCATTTTTACTATACATCTACTCATTAGTATCTTCATTAGTTTATTTTTCTAGAAACTAGGGTCAGTGGGTACGGTCGTAGACGATGGAAATCCTCCTTGTGTATCAAAGTCGTTTCCCCGCCGAACCTGACCGAAATTAACGACGAACATGACCAGATGCATCGTAAAGTGTTCGTAAGAAAGTCCGCGAATATGACTCGAAACCACCTCGTGGTTCTCAAATTGGCTCAGTACCACAATTTTATTAGTTGTGTGCTATAACGGGCACATTTGTATTACGAAATTAGGCGAAACTGACATAACACATAAACACAGCCGCGAGCGCACGGAAACCGAAACCAACCAACTTGAAGCCACCCAATGGCGGCGAGTGCGTCAGCGCCCTCTATCCGCCGGTCGGGTAACTACTGAGATGAAAAGGTCGAGGCAAAATTCTCTAAACCAGCGGTTCTCAACCATTGATGTTTTGGCGGACCCCTTGCAGATGGGCGGAGATGATGGAGGACCTCGTTCGGGGTGAGGGGAATAGAAAGGTATAGGTTAATCATGATTATGATTTAATGAATATAACTAATTGCTGGTGTGAACTAGACTTATCTCATTGACATACACACCAAAGAACTCACCTGGAAAATTAAAACGTTCCTTGTCAATGTGAAAAAAGACAACTTATATCGCCGGGCTTGACAAATCAGAGAGGGCTTCGCGGACTCCAAAGGGCACGCGGACGCCCATTTGAGAACCACTGCCCTAGACTCTGAGACGTGCTACGCCAATGCATGGCCACAGCCGCAATCACTGGGCTCCAGTCTCAAGTTCCAACGTCCGAGTTGTAACGCAACGACCGTATCGTATCGTCCGATGGCATGTATACTGCCCAAAGTTGCCCTTCCTGGCCACAAGCCGCGCTGAATAGCTGCAATCGACCACAAACGGAGCATATAGTTATTTTCACTGGATCCTGAGAAAGTAGCGCCATTGCCTTCCCTACCTACCCGGACACAAACAGATAGTAACATACAGACGACCAAAACCTCGCAAGGCGATTGGCTGATTGGTCTCTGTTGCCATGGCAATCGCCATTTCAGTCCCTTCAAATCTTCGCAGTTTCTAAAGGGTTCTTCGGAACCAGTCGCGCCAGGATCGGTATGGAGCGCCATCGTATACTGAAAGCGTTCTTCGCCAATATAAGCGTATTAGCCACTCTGTATGCAACCAACTGATCAATCATGTTAATTTCCACAAAGCGCCGTTGCAATGATATTGTCCTTATTGCGTATTGCAAAAGAGGAAATTTATTTTTTGGGGCCAGGAAGCACCGACGCCACGAGTGGTGTTCCGCCGGTGTGTCTATAACAAAATCTCGCTATATACAAGCAATGTCTTTGTAAAGCAAACCTGTCACCAAGGTCGGCCAACCAATAATGGAGAGGTCAAGGAGAAACCGCTCACTTATACGGACCAAAATGACGATCACACGGGGAGCTTGCGCTACATTTGTATACTTCGTTTCATCTTATGTGCGAGCGAAGGCAAAACTGGAAGCGCGAGCACGGAAGCCCCGTGCGTTCAGGGTTTGCTCGAGCGCGCGAGCATGGGGAGAAATGCAAAAGCGCTGGTCTCGCGCTTCTAGCTTTGGCTTCGCTCGCAGATAAAGTGAGGATCCAGTGGACTTTACTAAACCACGGAGACGGCGCGTGTTCGAAGCTACGGAAAGCGCCGACTTGTACACGGCTTGCACGTGAGATCTTGCCGGTGGTCATGTAACCGCGCTTTCTGTTGCAGTGAGCCCCGTGGCACGTGTGCCTCCGCTCGATCACGCTGCTATATGCCATTCGATTCGAACCTTCGCCCCTCTGTAACTTTCTCAACTGTTCGTTTGTTTTGCAGAGAAAAAAAAAATTATGGTGCGAAATGAACGCTTCAAGAAGCACGAGCTCGGTAGCAAGGCCACAGCCAATGCCACGAGCACGAGAGCTCGAGGTCGCTGCTTTGAAGCGTACTTCCGCAGAACGGGCAGTCACGCTAGAAATGCACGTCTCAAAACCAAGAGCGCGGGCTAGTCTCGCGCTTGCAGTCTGGCTGCAGCCTCAGCTTAAGGGCGAACAGAGTATAGGAAGTATTCGCTGGAAGCCATATAGCTGTGCGCGCGACTGCCGAGAGCGTGCTGTCGGCGAGCTACCACAGTTCTTTCCCCACGTGCATTCCGCACCATCAAGGTTGCCAGTCTTAAAGCCTAAAATAGTGTGCTCGTTCTGACCATGCGCTCTCAACTATCGCCCTCAAATATGGCGTCCAGTAAATACCCCCCTATAAAAAAGGTATACACCATTCGAACGTTTACCTACAAGTCCTCAGCCCAGCGTGCGATCTCCTCAGCCCAGCATGTGCATGTTCCTCGCTTCGGAAAGCTGACGAAATCACACGCTATGCGCACGAACAATAAAAATGGAACCGGAAATGACACCCCCCCCCCCCTCGTTTTTTTTTAAGGTGTATGCAGTGCTTCCTAAATTTATACGAAACAGGCGAACAGTGCGTTTTCTCATGGCGACGCTGTCTTGGAGGGAGCTGAACAACGGCTCCTTGACGTAGCACACTGCAACGTCACGAGGAAAAGGGCACAGTTCGCGTGTTCCGTATCGGTTTGTGGGAGCACTGTACTTGCGTGTCATGGAGCGTTTACAGTTGCGGATTCGTGGGCGGATCCGCGCAGGCGGAAAGCGAATTTTGGAGCCTGTGTGTGTCGAAATCGGCTCGTCGCTGGCGGAAAATCTGGATCAGTCGGGATCCAAATCCGAATTTTCCGGTAGCGACGAGTCGTTGTGGCCACCCGGCTCCGAAATTCCTTCCTACCGCCTGCGCGGATACGCAAGTGTAAACGCGAGGAGCGCGGGATTGCTCGCGCTTGTCGCCTTCAGCCCGCTGTCAGCTTGAACGGGGCGACATGCGGTGTTGGCAATACCCTTCGTGAGGGGAGAGGAACTGGGAAGACGGTGCGGTGAACGTTGCCCGCCTCTTTAGCATTCGGAACGGCGACGCTCCGGCGACAATTAATAAACCTGTTGCTGCCACGCCACCTGGAGAGGCACGGCTAAAAGACCCGTTGGCGCCCGCCCAGGAGACGATCGCGAAGGCTTCCCTGAAAAAGAGTAGCGTGGGATGTGCGAAGAATTCCGACAAAAGAAAAGAACAAACATAGAAAAAGATAAACCGGCAAACATAAGCGCGCACACACACGCACACATATACGTGCACTCGCGCGAACGCTCCAAGAAAGAGACACACGGGCTGTACAAACGGCGAGAGCAGTGTGCGGAAGCGCGGACACAAGCACGCGCGCACACGCGGGAGCTGCCGAGGACGCAGGAAAACGCGTGGACCGTTGGCCGCGCAAACACGGGCACACCCCTAACAAAAAATAGCAAAAGGAAGCTCCTGTGGCTGGCAGCTGTAGCAGAATGGGGGAAGCTGTAAACTACACGAGTAAAAGAAAAAAAAATATATATATAAAACGTCGCTGTAGACGGTACACTTTAAGCCTCTGCGTACTCTCGTCCCCAGCCACCTAATAGCCGTATCCGGTATGGGCTTTGACGAAAATACTACAACGGATCAACCTGCGTTTCTTCGCCGTCTGGCGCAGATGCTCTCCGCTCACCCGAAAGCGCGCCGTACTAACCAACGCGCATGCTTGTGACTCAGAAAGCGCACCGGAAACAGCAAAAACGTCACGAAATACGATATCTCCGAAAAGCGCACGTTCAAGAAAAAAGAAGAAACATTGGCCAGGTGGCGCAAGTCGCCACGCGATTCAAAGGGTTCAGCCCCATCCATTTATCCATGAAGAGTAGATGTCGTGAACTTCGTTTAACTGGTTTAACCCGAGGTTCGACTGGTTTAGCGAACCTTCGAAACTACTTGCAAAGTTGGACGAAGTTGAAGATATCGAATTTTGGGAAATCAATTATTTTAGAAGTAGTTTATTTTATATTTGATAAAATGATTGCCAATGTTTACACAATATCAAAGGAAGAAAAAAAGTATGGTGAATTGTTGAACAATTGTGTAGCATACGTGAAACGTTCTAGCATCACGTGGCATCAGGTTACACAACGTCAATTTAGCGGGGAAACTGCATTGGCGTTGAGGTCACGTGACGTCAATTTTCCCACTAAATCTAGCGGGCGAGAGGCGCGGTCACGCCGACGGCAACAGCGACGCCGACATATGCGGGAACGGGCGCCTAAAAATATTAAAAGCTTCGCTCTAAACAAAAAAAAAAAATGGTCGGAAAAGTTGTGGAGGTTTAAGAAATCTCCTCTTTCAACTCAAGCAAAGGAGGGTGTATGTGTATGAAGCAGATATGTACGTAATGCGTTACTAGTAACGAGTTACTTCTACCAAGTTACGGTTTTCGGTAACGAGTAACCTATTTAGTTACCTTTTTAGAAAAAAGAGCGAGTGACGTACTTAGTTACTTTTAAGGCCAGGTAACGAATAAAGGTATTTAGTAGCTTTTCAAGAGTAACGTGTACAACACCGTTTAAACAGCCTCGTTCAAATTCTAACCTGAGCAGGCGTCTATGGCGACAAAGTCTTCACTGTCGACTGCGCCAGTGAAGACTGTCGTCCAAATAGTTTCAGATGATTTATTCCATCCCGTCGTGTCGAGATACAACCTTCCGTCACCATCGCCCGGATCCAACCTCCCTCCAGAAAAACCTTTTTCCGCTTCTTTATCAGCCTGTTCCATCCGCTATCAACATCACCCTCGTGACCGCTTGAGCTCGCTTCTGATAAGCACCTGATAGCACACCTACCAGTCATGCACGCCTCAAGCGTGGCATGACAGATGGGCAACCCGCAAAACAACTAAACAGTATGACAATGTGGCAACGTTTCTCGCTGAACACGTCGGTCGAACTCTACAGCTGGGAATGTCCTTCACCCAGCGAACAGAATAAGGTTCGTTGGTTGAACCTTGTGTAAACCCGGAGGTTGCCAACACGGGAAGGCACAGAACCCATTGCAAACTTCGAACTTTAGAAGCAGAGAGAACAGAAGAGAGGGGAGAATCAAGATTCATCAGCTCTTCCTGAAGTACAACACTGCCGTTCCTTCGAAGTTAGAGCGCGTCAGTAGAGAAAACGACTCTTCGGCGTCGCCGAAGACTCAAGGAAGCGGGAAACATAACTCATGAAAACTTGGAGAGTCTCGTTGCAACTCAAGAAGGTAGGGCGAGGAAAGGAGGCCGGGGAGGAGGCAGACGGAACGCTGAAGAAGAGAGGGGGAAACCACCTCTCTTCAGCGTTCCGCCTGCTTCCTCCTCCCCGGCCCTCCTTCCCTCGCCCTACCTGCTTAGAGTTGCAACGCATACTGAAAAGAAAAGAATAAACCATGAAACAAAAGCATTTGTGTATTGATCGTCAAAGTAGCGAGAAAAGAAACTCGTTTTAAGGTCAAGCTAAACGCGTTCCTTTGAAAATCGGTAACGAGTAACATATTTGGATACTTTTTAAGCAAGTAACGAGTAACTTTCCTTTTTTTTTCCTGGGGGGGGGGGGAGCTAGGGCAACGTGTACATGTCTGGTATGTAGGCACCTACTTCATATGTGGCACGCCTCGTGCAACAAAGCAAGTAAGGAAGCCCCCATAGGCACTGCTCAAGCGCTATACGGTTCTCAAGCACTGTACAGGACTCGTCCGACTGAAAGTGAAAGAGTCACAAACAATCATCCATCATATCATCATTATCATTAAAATGGTTCGGCCCGTACAGCCGGATGCATCCACTCGTGCATCCATCCGTTTAACGATGTTTTGCATTCACCTTAGAGCTGGGAGGTCGCGAACCTGCCACATAAATTCGACTTTTTCGAAACTTCTACTGGAAAGTTGGACACGATCCAAGTTCGACTATGACACGCATGCGCGGGAACTGAAAACGAGCTGATGCCACTTCGCGGAGGAGGCGTGCAACATTTCGTGGGCGTATCGTTTCATTGTTTCGCGAACTAAAACAATAAAATTACACTCCGCAAACAAGCCATGAACATTTTTTTTTTTTTCAGTATTGAAGTACTGTCAACAAAACTATACTATCAGTTCGGGTACTAACATGAGTGGTAAAACTTCGATGCCCCGCCAGTAAACGTTCGAAGTAAAAATTGCGACAAAGCGCCCAAGTCGTGCTCTCACTAACAGCGTCGCGCAGTGTGCACGTGTTTGCTTTCACATTATGTAAACAATGGCAATCACTTTATCCAATATAAAATCGACTACGTTATAAGTTATCTTTCCCAAACTCCGAAATTCTTATGAAAAAGACACGAGAACACCGTTTGATAGGTCGAAATTTCTCGAATTTTCGCTAGAAGTTCGCCACACCAGGAGGTATTGTTCAAGATGGCATTGTCCTAGGTGGTATGGTTCGAGGCGAAGAGCCATAAATAATCAGCAATCGTCTCGCCATCATCACCACCACCACGAATAAAAGGGCTCGGCCGGTTCTTCGTCCGTATGCATATCAGCCGCACCCAGTTGCAGACGACAGATGGAGAGCGTGCTGCCATGGTTCGAGGAGCAACAAGAAAACGAGGGCTAAAGAGCCGGACGGCCACTTCCTCGTGAGGGAAGTGCAGTTCGGCTGACGGCATCCGCATTTTCTCCGGTTACCCGGCTGGCGAGGCACTTGGCGCTTTCGCAAGTGGACGAGACGGTGCGGCTCTCTTCCAAAGTTCCCCCGAAGGTCGCCCGAGCACGGGACTGTTTGTTTTTCCGAGCAACTACTACTATATGTTCGTATAGGCTTACGGACAAGTGTACCGGCTTTCAGTGGCAAAAAAAAAAAAAAGAAAGAACGACGAAAACGTTTCAATGGAGAAGCATGTGGAACTTTTATAAATAGCACATAGGTATAGCCTGCACGAACGATGCTCGTTCTCCTCTCGGCACATAATACACACCTAACATTAACATAACCTAACAAAATAGAAATATATATTGCCCTAGCTTTACATAATCGAATTAAACATTGACCCGAGTTTTTGACCAATAAGACAAATCATGTATGATTTTTTTTTCTCTTTTCAATAGGGTCGAATATTTAATGCCTACGCAGGTAAAAAAACTAATTTGTTTAATACGCGTAACTTAACTAGGATTATATAATCGCTTTTACACCCATATACTTTGTACAACTTCTGATACGTTTACAGGACAAATCATGAGATTTTTCTTTCCTTTTAAATATAGGGTCACAAAACCCAATCAAACTCTAACCTAAGCCTAGCCTAACGTAATCTAATCAAATCCTAACCTAAGCCTAGCCTAACAAAACCGTAACTGAGCAATCTCACGAAATCCTAACCTCATACATACAAGAAGGGGCCGGCAGTTACCTGGATGCCGTCTTCATTGTGCGCATATGTAACTCGGCGGATATTAGGCGAGAAGATAATTAACCGTCATGATAAAAACTTTAATTAATTAAAACCAATGTAATCTTTTAATGCTTGCTTTTATGGATTATTTTCGAACTGTTGTATTGACGGCAATTATTACTAGAGGCCAGACCGACTTAAATAATTTCTGACAGGTTTTTCTAAATTTGTTTCCACATTTTTTATCGTTTTAAAAATTGCGCGAAAAAAAAGAAGAAAAAAAGGCGCAGTTATTAATGATTTGGTCGGTTTGTTAATGCAGATCATTACAGCCGATAAATATCGCTCCCCTCCTCCACTAGGTGGCGTCAGCTCGTTTTCAATATCCGCCACCATACCTATAGATGTGACCCCAACCGGTCGTCGAACACGTTCTCGATGCGAGAGCAAAACGCTGGACACCGGCGTTCCACGTTCTAAAGCGTTCGATGAGTGCAGCGGAGACAAAAGCTGCAAGCTTTAGGCCTACCCACTAATATGTCCAATCAGAGCTCGGCGTTTTAAAGACCCCGCGAGCTCGCGTCTCCTCCTCTCCCCCACTTTCTCGGTGCACACTCCTTTGTGTAGATGTTTTGTCACGGACTCTCGTTCACACAGTGGCGTTCGAGTGCGATTGCAGCCACCTGCGTCTCGTCAGAGACTGTTTGCGTCGATCTGTTGCTATGGCGACCCTTACGACGAGCCAACGGGGAGGCGCTGTGCTGCTCGACGCAACGCAGAGCTACGCAGTCGACGCAGCTGTGTGAACTAGGGTGCCTTCATGTGCGCACATGAAGGCTCCCTAGTGTGAACGAGCCTTTACGCGTTCAAGAAGCGCCCTTCCGATTTTTGTTATCGAAGTGAAGCACACTGCATTACACATATATTAATGAGTCTTCGATTATATTTTGGCGACATTCGGCGTACTACTTTCAATTTGCACCAAGAAAAAAAAAAGTCGCCACTTTTTTAGTTAGTGTTTTATAAATATAAATGTGTGTGTGTGTGTGGGGGGGGGGGGTCTTTATTCAATCCAACATCGTATGCTTTCTTTTCTTTGGCTGGACTTTTGGCGAATTTGTCACCTAAAAACAGACAATCAAAGAACAAAAAATATTTAACTATATGTCAGTCACGTGACGTGATGTTGCCCCGTGACGTCACAGATTCACCTGACCTCACGCGCCATTAGAGTTACGTGACATAAGGGTGTCATGGGACTCCCAGTGTCACATAACGTCAAGGTCCCTTTTGTGTAAAAAATTATAAATTAAACCCCCCAAAAGAGAACGTTATGGTCCAAAACTCCCCGCTGACAGCTCGATAAGGTAACGCGTCAGAAAGCCGCACAACGACCCCCCACCCACTACCCAATCCTACCCAAAAACGCTGCACCATACCAATGCAAAATATAGACCTTTTTACGGTTGGAGCCGAAATCTGAAATATATTGGACGTACGTTCATCGAATTTCATCGGCTTAGACCGAAAAAAACACCGAGCTCCAAATTACACTGTAATCCTGTTGAAAATAAACACCGAAACTCGCCCAATCAGACAAGGAATAGACGCGTGCTGCAGCAGGACCAATGTTTATGATGGGATTTTCTGCAACCCCCTCCGCACCTCGGACCGATATCTGAACGGCTTCAATTTGAATCCCGTGCGAACGTGACATTATCTGCATATTGGCAGCTGCGGCGGGTCGCATTTCGCGTTTATCACGCGTTCCGGTCTCAATTAACAAAAGCGAGACAATCCCGTTGAAGGTCCCTCGTAAACGCTTTCCCCGTGCCGTTTCGGATACGGTTGTTTTTGAGAGAGCGTGCCCAAACAAAAACACATACAAAAAAAAACAAAACACACACACACACACACACACACACACACACACACACACACACACACACATACACACACACACACACACACACACACACACACACACACACACACACACAAAAAAAGAATCAACGATTGGATGTAGCAAGATGAGATTCTTTTAGAATGGCAAAAATCACAAACACACACACACACAAAAAAAGAAGTGGAAATCTCTTTTTTTGCACTATCGGGGCGAAGGCAGTCCAGATAACAGAATATATTGTGCAGTGACATGATTGGTCCGAGTAATTTTGGAGGACCTTTTGAGCAGCCGGAAGTCCATTTTAGGGCAGCAAAATAACTTTTGGAGAATTAGCGCTCCTTCAGTTTCACTCACACGACTGCGAACATTACGTTAAGATTCATGCCTGTCCAACTAGGAGACAATGTCTGACTTTGGCTTCCCACTTGAGTGCAACCTTTTGTTAGCCCTATCCACAAAGGACTGCAATAGTCTCCCTGAAAATGCTGTCAGGCTTTCAGATTCAATATTGCTCAAGTAAACTTGTAGAGCTTATTCGTTAACGCACAAAGGAACACGTTCATAAAGTTCGTTATTATCGGCTACAAAATCAGAATTGAAAAAAAAATCGAACAAAACAGGCATCAAAATGAGCGCGCGTCCCCCTAGTTTCCGCACAGTATAAACATCGCATGCTATAGTAGCTCGGAACGCCGCTAGGAAGTCGAAACAAAAATGGAACCGCCCGTCGGTGCCAAGCACATGCAGCGATCCGTTTTTTCCAGTTTGAAGGGAAACAATGCCAACGTGATATTCATTCCAATCTGGAAGCGCTGTTTGGGGACAACACCCCAGTTTATGACACTTTGGTTAAATGGTGCAGACGCTTCCAGTGTGGCCAAATAAGAGGAAAGCATTTCACGGACGGTGACCAAGTGATCGCTGAAGTGGAGCAGATTCTGAACACTCCAAAGGAGGAGTTCTATAACTACTTGCCTCCGGCATGTGGTGCATCGCTGGAGAAAGTGGATAACTTTTTGCGTACGAATTCATGTGTTAGAGAAAGTCTCAACTTCGACTCGGAGTTTGACTGCTGAACGCCCCTCGTATTCTTTCCTTGGTGACTTGTCTAATTACAATAATTGTTATTGTTGCGCTTGTTCATGGAGGCATTGAGTTATGAAAATAGCGCCTATGTATCATGAGTGTATGAGCATTTCGCATTACTTAACGCATTGCTTAACGTCGTCATTCCTACTAATAACAGTTATACTTTGCTAGCATGCATTAATGTATACCTGTATATAAGCACATCTAGAACCATTCTAATCTTTGTTTCAATGTACGTATTATGCATCGCCAGACGCCTTTGACGTCAATAAATGAAACTGCACGGCAGGTTGGATTCCCTCAAACACAGAACTAGCTGTTTAGTTTCACGCAGAATGAAGCACCAGGCACGGCAACAGTATTCTGATTTATGAAGGTCATTATGAACTGATATGAATGTTGTTTTTGTTTAGATGCGGAATTAAAGATAAAGCAAACAGTATAAACTCCGCTGAAATAACTATAAAAATAACCTTGAGCGCCAAAATTCATGTTGCGTTAAAATTCTAAAAGTTGTAACAAAACTTTTTTTTTGATTCCGATAAAATCAATGCCTTTGTCATTTGACTATGAACATCAGTGAAATTTTATATGTAACAATTGTAGGTTTCCCTGCCGACACCTTGGATGCCCCTGGGTTCTCGTCGCGTGTGGTCCACCCCGGAGACAACAGGCTGAGTCACAAGGAAGGGTTTTTTCACGTCCAGTTTAATCCCGCGTCTCCCGTCCGAATTCCCCTGCACGTCCGAAGGCTGGGGCTGCAGGGACGGCTGCGTGAGGTTTCTCATCGCCTGCTGCGCAGCTTCGTACGCAAGCTCGTTGCCGGGTATTCCCTCATGTCCGGGGACCCACCTGACGCTGATCTTGACCCCTTGTTCAGGCATAGTCGGATTGCGGGGTGAAAGATTGCTTTTATGGTGGGACTTGCAGAGCGAGTCCCACCATAAAAGCACAAGAGCGAGCTCCGGGCTTGCAGCTTCCTGCCAAGCTCGCGCGCTCGTCCCGTACAAGCACTGTTCAAGGCAACATGCTCGCGTTTGTAGCATCGGTATATGGTTCAGGGTGGATGGATCCTGTGTGGTCCTACTGCTACATTGCCGTAATCTCCAGTCGCTGTGTCGTCTTGCGTAGGAATCTCTTGTTGGCGAGAAGAGACACGAGGGCCATCAGAACCATAGATTTTCCACGCTGGAGGCGAAGTCGACGAATGTCTTCGGATATGGTTCAGATGCCGCCGGAGCTTCCAAGGGCGCTGGCCAATTCATTTCACGAGCGTGCCGTTGATTCTCCTCGGAGTCCCCCGAAATTGACGACGGCCACAGGCTGTCCTCTCTCGAAGGTTCTGGATGCAGGCATATTTTCTTGTGATTGTTCCTCTTCCCTCTCAGGTGAAGGAATCAGCCTGCTTATGTTTGTCGCAAGTTCGCGACCGAACGTAATGCAGGCAGGCGTGCTCTCTGGTCGAAGTGAGATGCAGTCGTGTGTTGCTTGTACAGAAATCTCGCAGCTCTCAAGGATAAACTTTTTCTTGTCCCTCGACTCGACTCCTCGCACCCCGCTTCCACTCCCCTCCCCTCCCCTCCCTCTCCCCACACACACACACACGCCGGTTCTTTTTTTTTTTTGTACATTTTGCGTTTGGCTTGTCCATTTGTAGCGGGATGGTATACGGAGCGCTGGTTACTGCCCGAATTCCATTTTTCTCGTAGAAGTCCATCATTTCGCGTGACACGAAGATTGTGCCGTTGTCGGACCCAACCTTCCGTAGTGGTTCGAATGTGGCAAAGAGAGCTCGAAGCTCTCGAACCACTACAGCGGAGGTGGCGGATGTCATGTAGCGCACGTCTACCACTTCGAGTATGAGTCTACGATGACGAGAAACATCTGCCCCTCCAAAGGACCCGCAAAGTCCGGATTTATTGTGTCCGAGGACTGGGCTGGATGATTCCACGTTGGAATGGGAGCTTTGTGGGAACCCGGAATGGATTTCTGACCGGTTCCCCTATTTAACCTATCTAGAAGTTACAAGTGATTTTCTGACTCAACGGGGAAATGGTGGCCGATTAAGCTATCGAATGCATGGGAATGAACGGCGTGAACGTACCAGGAACGGGCCCCATGTACGCATTAAGAAATTATGAAAATCGGTTATAACGTTTGAATAAGATAATGGTTCGTTCTGGAACTTTTGAATTTGGTTCGAACCACTGCTAGCGCTACATTTGGGTGGAAACTAAACATTCGGCAACGTAAACATTAAACACACACACACGCACGCACGCGCGCAAACAACACACACACACACACACAGCAGCACACGACACACGACACACACACACACACACACACACACATCACACAGGTTGCAGTGATGGAAGCGGCACTTGACCTTTTGAAGCAGGTTTTATAGCAGGCAAAATGTTGGTTTGGAGCAGCCACTGACGCTTTTGGAGCAGATGCTAACATCTCTTAGCACATCACTTGAAAATGATAAAACGATTGCATTGATCGCTCAATAAATTTTTTTTGATAATGATTGACGGTACATACTGCATCATATACCTTACTACTGTTCGAAGTAAGGATAAATAGAACGCAAAACACAGACAAAACCTTCTCTCTTAAAAAAAATAGGACTCAAGTGCGAGTAGGTTCAAAGTTTTGCTTTTGTTTTTATTAGAGATTGATTTAAAGTCGAGATTAAAGAAGGTAAGCTTGTAATAAGTCAAACCCATACATCGAACAGCAGGAAACGCTACGATCAGTTCGATATAGCAAGTAGTTCGATATAGCAAAAAACATTTATAACGAACTTCGGCGATGAGTTCGTTGTAAGGCCGAGAACTTCTCTTTCTTTCTCATCTCTTCAGTTGCGCCTTATAACGACGCTGTAAAAAAAAAATTTTTTTTTGCATGCGTGCAGTTTTTTAGCTTATTTTTTCTTTTTGAATTGCTTCTCTTCGCTCAATTTTGTTCACAACTTGAGCATTTAGAATTTTCTTTCTTTCCTACTTCTTTTTTGGGCGAAGGACAGGCTTAGAAGACGATTGTGTGCGCGTTTTTAAAAAGCCTTCCCGGGAAAAGTTCGATATAGACGTTTGCACACGCGCCAGATTGAGCCGCCATAGCCGACCTTCTCTTGTCTTACCGAGATGCTCGCCACTGAAACGAACGTTTCCGGAGCCTCCACACAGGCCTATGCCGGGGAGAAGGACGTAGTAGCCGCTAAAGTGGCAATAACCTGCCCTGCTGTGGTAAGAATGAAGTGCAGCGAACGGAATAGGAGGAAACCAAAACTGAAGGGCGTGCTATGGCGGCGCCCATGCACAGGTGCTGTAAAGCGTCTATAGCCAATATGTTGTTCGACATAAGACATACTTTTTACATGCATGTTTTATTTAAATTTTCCGTGAGTTCGATATCGACAACAATCCGCTGTACATGAGTTCGATCTAAACGGTCTCACTTAGTACTAATTCCCAGAGCCTATTGCGCTAAGCCCAGGCGCTCCCCCACGTCAGCCGCTGCTCCTAGCACTCCGGTGCAAAGCGGCGAAGCTCGACGCGCGCGCTGGTGCGAGGCGGTGAAGGTTCAGACGAACGGCGCGTGTGCCACGGTGCACTGCGATTGGAGTCACGCAACAGACATGATCATCGAGTGATCTATTCGGGAGCAAACCTCCCTTGTTCTGCAACATCCCAGTAGTCGCCATCCCACCATCTTGCAAAATTTCTCGCGACATTTAGCTCCTGACATCGCGGAAATCGTCTGGAAATTCACGCGATGACGGGGCCAGCGAGGTTGAGGATCAAGGAGCGTCAACAGCGCGATATCACGGCATTCGTCATCCTTTGTACGTGTTCTTTTATCAGTTAAATCAATTAAGCGCAGTGACCGGTCCCGTGACTAGTGCTTTTAGTGTATGTGTTCGTGGTTGTATAGTGCTCCAGCCTTCGACTGTGTTCCAGGGGTTTCCCCAGGAATTGAAATTGCAGGGGTTTCCCAGGATTGAAAGGGGGCGGGAGGCGCTTGAGAATAGAGGAGTCGTTGCGAATTGAGGGGTGCCTTCAGAATAACAAGGGGGGGGGGGGTATACGCTCCCTTTAGGGTGTGTGTAGGAAAATCACTGCTGTGCTCTAACCTAACGCGAAACAAAGTGAGTAGAGAAGCGGCGAAATACATATTTGTACTATTTTCCTTTTATTCTACCTGTCTGAATATCAAAATCGACCAATATTAAAAATATTTTTTACTCCTCGCTTTGCTTACGACCCTCACGGACGTGCAGGTGTGGCGTAATCCTTAGCGAAAATGGCGTTTTGGCGCGAGATGAGCAGAATTTCGTTCATGGCGCAACTCGGCATAGCTCTTCCATCACTAACGATTGTAAACTTTTTTTCTTTGGGGGGGGGAGAACAGGTTGATATTCTATCTTGTCGACTTGTCGATCAGATGTCAGATGTCCGTTTGTCTTTCAGTTTCTTATAGTGGTTATTGGTAGGCAAGGCGCACTTTCCAGAGAAAAGCTGGTCGCAGACATTCGCTCCCCGGTCCCAAAAATAATTTACCAAAAAATTTAAAAATTTGAACAGGGCACCACCCAGACAACACACATTGTCCTAAGGACGTCCAAACGTCCAACAGGTCGAAACGTCCTCGTCCCGTCAGCTACATCCTGGGACAGGCACGTAGCCAGGATTTGGTTTGGGGGGGGGGCACATGACAAAATGCTGTATGAGACGGAGGGGGAAGGAGGTACCAGCAAAATAGAAGATTTCGGGGGGGGGGGGGGCGGCTCCATGCTCCCCCCCTCCCCCCCCCCCCGGCTACGATGCCTGTCCTTTGTCCCTCTTGTTCCCCTTCTCCAGGGATTATTTTAGTCGTAAAAACAAAATGTTTTCAGGCTGATAAGGACGAGGTGCAAGCTGTGATAAACACTTGGCTTGAGACATTCCGGCGAGAAGCTGAAGGAGCAGGAGAAGCATCAGCATGCACCGCCTACGTAGGATAAGCCTTTGATTATACACTAGTTCTGTGCATCACGCTAAGCTGGTTTTTTCTTTTTTTGTTTTTGCGTGTTGTAATTTTAATTTTGTTTTGATGAAAAAGTTTTAAAGTATATTCTAGTCACACTGTCATACAGTTTAGACAGTTTTGCCACACACTTTTTGTGATTTATTTATTCTCTACTCCATTTTTTTCCGTTCAAGGTGCAATAAAACCCGAGATAGTTTGCTGTAGTATGCGCTGTTCTGTTGTTGATTCATTTTATTGCACCAAAGTGACAAAAGCTGATGTTCCAAAGGAGCAGGTGACCGTCCAGCCTTGTTTGAACAGTGCTTATGAGGAATCTGAATCGTTAAAATTCTCAATTTCTTTGTTTTCACCTCGGGCACTTTAAAGGAGTTCCGAATAAACTCCTTTGAAGAATACGCGATTCAGCTCACGCTTATCGGCGTGCGCTGATTCGCTCGATACTACTAAAGTTGTTGTCTTCAGGAACTCCTTTAAAGTACCCGTACCTGATGAGTGCATAACAACTTAGCTTGGGCACTGCAGAGTACCATCTGCCTTCTAGAGGTGTACCATATTAATTAAAAACATATCACAAGGTCTTATAGATGCTCTGAGAATGTCCTGAGTACGTACTAGTACCGTACAAATCGATCGTTTGAGAGTCTGAGTACGTACTGGGGCCAGAAAAATCGATCGTATTGAGGACTGTTGGGGGATCTTGCTAAGAACGTCCTCAGGACATCTTTACATCCGCAACTAGACATCTGTAGGACATCTTCAGGATATCATTGTGTTGTCTGGGCACTGATTGTCAGAAGGAAAGTTCGACGTTCGGCATTCAATAACAGCCAACGCATTGTTGCTACAGCGAGGGTTGGAACCGTCTTCTATTTCTGGTATAACAATTCCTCCTTCGCTCTAGACGTCTTCACTTATTCCATCCCAAAAGTAGAAACAACTGTTTTCTCATGCGCCTAATATAAATAAACAAGAAGCCAAGCCGGCGCACAGTCGTAAAAGTGAGCCGGTTTCCGACGACGCTTTTGTTTGATTTTGGCTGAAACCAAGGAAGGTAGACTAGTTGTTTTCTATAAAATCATAAAACAAATGAACTTCGGAGGATATGTTTCCCTACGGCTGCGTAGCTTGGTTCAAAACTCGCGGGAACTAAACGATTAAAAAAAGAAATTTTGCGATTTTGTTTTATCTGCACGGACAGCGGTAGCAACGGCGCAGATTTGCTCGAACGAAGCCACGAATTATCTAACGCTGTCAACATCCAGACAGTCTCGAAAGCATGCACTCGCACCATGCCGATAGATAAAGCTGCTACACGTACAATTAGATAAAATTGTGGCTCCAAAGCGAGAAGTACGATGTTCAGAATGTCACGAAAACTGGAAGCCTTCCCAAATACGGTATGAACATATTCATGAAAGGGTGATACATTGTGTCGGTGCGTATGGATCTAAAAGTGCGGAAATGAACTTGATCAAGATAACGCGAACGTAACCTGTTGATCTCGTCGAAGCGATAAAACCGCCGCCTCCACATATGAGGACTATCGACGCTGATATCTGGAGATCGCGATAAACGGCACACAACGCTGTAATCTCAGTTCACGACAAGCCGCCAAATACGAAAGGGTTTTACTCAGTCACTTAGCGACGAAACACGGTAAAGTTTAAGACATCTCAAAAGGCGATCGTAACCGAAAAGAGAAGAGGGCAGCGATGAAGACCGTGGTGCCGCTTACCTCAGACTGCGGCTGTCATCGTTTGACCACCTGTGTGACTCGGAAGAAAACTTGTAAACAAAAGTTGACAAGCTCTCGCCGAGAAGGTATTCCAGTTGTCAGGACGGAAACAAAACCCACAAAGAGTACATGCAACTGCGGCGTAGAGCACAACCACGCACACACGAGTCAAGCAGCTTCCAAACCCGACCAGCCGAAAGTTTTCCTATTTTCTTCGTCGCTTTGCTTGATCGCGTAACAACAACGCCACTTCCTCCGACAGAGTAGGCCACGACCGGTCTACACACAGAACTCGCCAACCTTTGCTTAAACCCAACTAATGTTGAAGTGCAGAAACTAGCTTGCAGAGGGCGCCACTAGTCGCTTCCTTGCAGAGCTTGCAGAGGAACGAGAGGCCTCTGGAGGCTCTGAGTGCTCTGGAGCCTGGTTCCTCTGCCTCGCGTTTTCTGACGCCAGAAAACGAGTGCCAACAATACTGCAATAATTACAAGAAAGATAGGTTATGAGCAAGCTTGTGAGCATAGCAAATGTTATGTAAGCTGTCCTTTTTTTCTAACGTTTTCTAAATTCTAGCGTCGGGACAAAAGCCGGACAATGTGACTGTCGCCACCTCGCGTCAAGTCTGGGCAACATTTTTAGCGATAAAGCGTGCTCTCAAATTGTGCCAAATGGTGCAAGGCGCCATATGTAGTGGCTGGTTGCGTCCAGGCGAAGCCAAGGCATCAGTCTCATTTCCTTTTCTCCTCCAGTGTGGGCGAACGGGCAAAGCTGCAAAAGTACGGCCAAAGCGTAAGTAAACTGGTTTTGCTTGGCGACTGCTGCCGATGCGAAGGCGTCGAAGGTTTGGTTATGGAAGAGAACCAGCTGTGGCGCGAAATACGAACTGGAAGATGAACTTTCGAAGTCTGCGAAGTTGGTACGGCTTCACAACTTCCCTTCTAGGAGGTGAACATCTTCTGTTGTAGACAAAAGCAGTTGTTCTTCGGAACTCGGGATGCAACATAGAGGTTCAGCAGTTGTCAGCTTCCTTCAGATCCTTGGTCCCAGTTGGACTTCTTTTCGTTTGTTTTAAAGATTCATTAGCCACAGCATGCTACACTCTCCGGCGAATATCGTCTTTGGTATTGGTAATTAAGGTCTTGGGGAGGTAAAACTTCAGCAGTTATAAAGCAAGAAACAAAACCAGGGGGTTCTTTAGTACTTGCGTACTGAAGGATGTGCTTCTTTTTTACTGAACTGTATCATCCATTCGTATATCGAAATATTAAGCCGTCGCAAAATGTTGCCTTCCTACACATACCCTTTCATAAACAATCATAACTAGCCACCCATGCATTTCCAGAGATTTGCAACAAGTGACAGAGGCCTTTTTTATTACTTACTTACCTGACAGACCCTTATAGTTCCTCGTTTTCTTCTAACATGTGAACTAAAAAGTGCTCAAAAGCGAAGCTGGAGAAAAATTGAAGCTACCAGAAATATGCTGAGATGTGTCTTGTCTGCCACTCCTATTCAAGTGCACCCATATGCTTTTCAACTCTTTTCTTTTATATCAATTTTCTTATTGCTATCTTTTTTCTTTGCACAAAGAACCAGGGTTGCATGCATCGATTTTCTCCAGGGGTTTCCTCAGGAATTGAAATTAGGGGGGGAGGCGGGCAGGCACTGAGAATAGAGTAGTCGTTGCAAATGGGTGCCTTCAGAAAAGCGGGGTGTGTGTAGGGATATTACATGATTGGCTCTAATGCGATAATAAGATGCTTTGGAGGGATCGTGCCTGCGTTTCTTAACAGTGACTATAGTCAAGATGTAGTAAAGTGGCAATTTCTTAACAGTGACTATAGTCAGGATGCAGTAAAGTGGTAATTAGTCATAGTCAGGATGTCTCTACTTTTCTTGTCTAGAGCATATCTTGTACTTTTAGTAGTATGCACACTTACGGATGACACAATCGGAACCTAGAAATATTTTCATTCATGCTGTTTGTGTACAGAGCGATGCTGGTGGGGTCAGCCTCGATGCTTGAACTAGAAAGGAGATACAAAGGCAGACCGGTACTTTGTTTTTTTAAGTGATCAGTCCAAAACAGGCAGAATAATTTATTAAAGGAATACACTATTCGATAACATACGCTGAATCACTTGAGCCTTTTCGTGTATGCTGAACCCAAGTGTTCCCAGACCGGGAACCTTTGGGTAGAACTAGATCCTGCATTTGTGTAGATTCTACGTCATGCCTTCTCACTCAATCACACAAACATACGCCCCCCCGCCCAGCCCCCGGTCCTGCCTTTTTTTTTTTTCCTCCTCTGAAGAATGGCAGCTTGTAAACATTCACAATGGCAGAACAAAAATTACAATAAAAGATGTAAAGAAATGCTGTCAAACAAGTAGACATGCTGAAGAATCCTAGGAATGCGAATTAATATACTATGCATATAATCAGTTGGCCGGTCCACGCATGCAGTGCAGCGCTGAGATAATGCAAAGTCAGCTGAATCGCACCACAGCATTACTGTCAACACTGGTTTCATGCTGCATTGTGTTGATATGCTGGAAAAGGCACGGTCGGATGCAGCAAAGCGCTGATACAGCTCTGATATAGTAATATCCCAGGCGAAAATCAGTCCACTTCCAGCTGGATTTCCAGCTGGATTATGGGAACTGGAAATGAGGCGGTCCAGCTGGACCCAGCTGGAATCCAGCTGGATTCTAGCTGGGTCCAGCTGGACGCCTCATTTCCAGTTCCATAATCCAGCTGGAAGTGGACTGATTTTCGCCTGGTCAGTGCTGTGTTTATAGTGCTGAGTCAGCACTGCGGTGCATGTGTGAATAGGCTTTCGAATTCTTAAATGACACATTGCACACAAATGCTGCTGCATGCGTGGGAGCAGCGTCCAATGCGGAGAGCAAGTCGTCTGCTTCTTGCGGAGGAGTTGCGGTGACGTCAGAACGACGCTGAGCTCTTGGTGGCTTTGACTGAAAGGATAGTGGGTAGACCACAATGGTTGGTTGGTTGATTTAGTGTTTATGGCGCAAAGTAGACCACAATGCAAGGTGCCTTGAGGTCTACCCACTATTTTTTTCAATCAGCCAATAAGAGCTCGGCATTCTGTCATCATCGTAACCCCTGTGCAAGAAGCAGACGAACTTGCGCTCTGCATTAGCTTTTGTATTTCGTTAAACAATTTGAAGGAATCGATAACGGCATTGGCACTGGACATTCTTAAAAAGAGGGTAAGAAGAAAAATATCTGTCAGGGAGGAGTTGAGTTTTAGAGCTACGCTTTGTAATAACTATATATCTGTGGAGAAAAAAAAAAGAAAAGCAGTAGCGCACGGTTTTTGCAGTACGAACTCGGACTGAAACTTAATGGCGGTGAATTATACAATGAAAAGAAGAAAGAAAAAAATGGAGAAGACTGCAACACTTTAATATAAGTTGTGCTAATTCTCAACTAAATGAAGAGAGAAAAATATCCTGCCTTTGCAGAAAGAACTGAGCAATGAAAACAACTTAAAAAGATTAAAAAAACACACACGCACAACAAGCCTGTCGGTAAATGCATGGGCCATGGTCGACGCAAAATGAGCGGCATACAACAACAATGTATAAATGCAAAAAATAGCAACAATTAAAAACCGAAAGAAAAATAACAAGGCGCACCGAACAGTTTGGGCAAATGAAGCGAGCGGTCGCAATAATCAGTGTCAAAAAATAAAGAACTATACTCATAAAAAGTGTCTCCCCTTTCATTCTCCCCCTCACAAAAGGTATAAAGACTTGTCACAAATAAGTAAGTTATATGGCTGCTTCTAACTAGCTATGAAACAGAAATGTTAGAAGAAAATGCGAATTGAGTTCTGCTCCGTGATATCGCTGTGGGGGTTGTTAAGTCTGATTCCCAATAAAGCACTTGACTAGCTTCTTTTTTTTTTTCTGGCTGGTAAACAATGCTTTACATTTGCACAAAAAAAGAAAAATCCTGTTCAAAAGACCTTTCGCTAAAATTAAGACCAAAAACATGCGGGAATAAAACAATGCAACTTCCCGTTTTCTTGTGACCACAGCGGGAGTAATAAAACGAAATAAGAAGGGACAAAATAAAAAATGAGCTTGAGGCCTCTGCAGACACGAGACTAACTTGCATGCCATTTTCTCACGAAGAAGCGGTGTCAGGCCGGCGAGATTCTAGAATGAGCTTGTAACCTGAGGCGAAAGCTGTTATACTTATCACAAAAACATGCGTGAAACCCGCAGCATACGCCGATATATCTGCTACATTTTGATCTCTGGCTTCCAATTGCAAGGAAAGTGTCCGACCGACATGTACTATCATTTTCGTTCTCAACTGGTCAGTCAGTGCGTCCCACGCTCACCTGCATGAGAGGCAAGCTTCGCACTGCTGCTCCGCTGCACTGTGGGGAAGAAGAAATGTTTGGGAGAGCTGATGTTTTTAATTTTGCTTGTTTGCACGCACATCCTGAGCAACAAAAAAAGTAGTATAGCAGTTATGGCAGACATAGCATGTCCCCTGAAAGTGTCTCGTCTAAACTTAGAGGCGTTGTTTATGAGACGAGTGACCAGCCTGTTCTATGAGCATGTAGGACATTCTCTAAAACTTTGCAGCGTCCTTCTCTTCGGCTTGGCATGGGGAACTCCCAGCGGACCATTTTTCCGCCCCTTGAGATGAATGAAAAAACCGTTAACTTTTTTTGTGTTGTGAATGCCATTCAAGTTTAAAGATGACTTCACAAGGTATTAAAAAACAAAAAATGTAGGCTTAAATGCGTAACATAAGAAATGGCTTGCTGCAATAGTCTTTTGGTTAAAAATACAATAAAATAAGACAAAAAAATTAAGACGCAAAAATTCACAAGTGCCAAACAAAGGCAGAAGTATATCCAACGCTGCCGTTCTCGGGGATGCCAAGATGTGACTTTTGCTTTGTGAAGACTGCCCAATGTAGAAGTGCTGACCACAAGGTATGCATAACAAAAAGAACTATCTTCCAGTCATTGTATGTTTGCTTTCTCAGATTTTAAAATTAAAACACCACACACTCTCTCCCCTTTGACACCTTTCCTTCAAGAAGACCGATGAGGGGTGGAGAAACCGACACGTATGATAATCTTAGAAAGACTATTTTCTTCTCCTTCTTTTAGAAATTGCAGCTCACAATGCTACCACTGAATTCTGGGAGGTGCTCCAAGAACTCTGTCTTGTGGCCCGCTCTTCCGCATTGCAACAGCTCCAAAAAACGCAAAACAGAATTGCTCAGCGTCCCTCCACTAAAGAAAGCGTTCACGCTCGCGCACACTCCATTTTAAAAACACACACACATGCACACACTCTGGATTAGAAAACTAAAGTAGAGGAAGTGACGAAGGCTTGTACAAAACAGTCTGTTGCTCCGCAGCATGCCTCGACGTCCGCTTTTGTTTCTTCCGGAATCATGGCGGCCCAGCGTCCATGTAAAAAAGGTCACTGCCGTCGCACCACCTCTAACTTGCTTCTATAGAAAAGAGACGACGAGCAGCGTTCACCTGCTGCCAAAAGTTTGCCGGTTCCGTACTCGTTCGTCCGAAAACAAACGACGATGGGAGCACGACAACGCATAGCCTCGATACAGATCGCACCAGTCCTGCAGCACTGACGTTTGAACTATGCAGCGTCGCAAAAACAACAACAACAAAGTTCTGGATGGAAGTCGCCACTGCTTGCACCGGGCACAACAGCGGCTTTGTCCCCGATTCTCGACGGAATGACGCTGACAACACTGTGGACGTGACGCTGAAGATTCGTTTCTCATTTCCCCGCACAGTAATTGTGAAGAGTCGTCCAGGTGAACTGTGCAGTCTGTGCGGTTCCCCGGCACCGATAATTCAACAGCCTTTCGGTGGAACGTCGGATAGCGACTGAAAGCACAAAATACGTTTGTAACCGTTCCGACCGTAACCATGGCCTCAATGGCAGATTTTTCTCTATGCACGGTATCACAAAACCCTTCTCTCTCTCTCTCCTCTCTCTTCAGCCAGGAAGATGGAAGTCGAGACTTTCATGTCACACGTCAATCTTCGAACACATTCGCACAGTTGGACGCGATGTTGCCTTCTCGCAGCTTCCATGTTCTTGCAATCACTACTTGCCAGAGACGGCTCGAAGACGGCGTCAAGAAGACGGCAAGTTACCATCTTGCGGTGGTCATTAACCGTGGCTTCTTGTTAGAGATGGTAATAACAAGCAAAGAGTGATTAGCATTTAGTTAAATGTAAAGTTTACGCAAGGTCTTTAATGAGAATTGATGCAAATGTAGCTGCCATTACTTGAAGCTACCTGTTTGAGACACATTTAGTAAAGGATGAACTTGCTGCATGACTGACAACTGCTTTGCAGACAACGGCAGAACCAGCGTCTGAAATACCAATCTAAAAAACTGCATTTTTTAATTTGTGTAAAAAAAATAGATACCTGTCAGAAGTTGGGTATCCGCAGTGTCTATCCTTGAGCTCGGCATTAATATATTCAAATGACCTTGATAAAAAACGAAATACATGAACTGCCGATTGTTCAACAATGGGCTCAGATGCGACTATTCAACACTTTCGAATTTTGATAGAATAATAGGCTATTCGAAATTAGCTTCAACCTCAAACTTTAGTATCCTAAAATGACGGAAGCATTTCACGCAGCAAATGACGAAGCTTTAGACACTTCTTCTTTATGGTTTCGGATTCAGGAAGTAAGCCACATAGCCATCAGACTGGCCGAGACATGTCACAAAGAACGAGGGACTTGTTGAAACGTGACTGGAGGAACGAGCGTTTGCCACTTCTTTCAAGTCCCGATTGAAAGCGAACGCACTGTGTCACCCTAGACACAGTGTGAACATTTTGTAATCGTAACAGTTGTTGTAAGGCTTTCTCTATACCCCCTCAGCTATTCAGTTGAAGCAAATCACTTCTGCTTTGAATGTACCGTACTTCGAACTGAAAAACCACTAATTCGCACGAGCCTGCTTTTCAAGAGTACAGCACACGAAAATTTAATTTATCGATTCGCTGATTGTCTGTTTTCGGGCAGCAGTAGCAGGGACATCTTAAGATGGCTGCATTCAAATGACCACTGAATTTGAACGAGGAAAACACGAAGTTCCAATCTAAGTAATTAGACAGCTCATTGGTGAGACACAAAAAGAAAAAAAAAGCCAAGATGTGTCGTTATATGCGGCCCGCATGGGCGCCTGCATAGAACGCTGGTCACTGTGTGGCCTATGCATCTTGCCGTCTCCCCGACGCCGTGCATTCGCTGCCAGTCCCGCTGGTCTTCGAGCTTGCGGTGTCTCCTTCGTCCCGCGGGTGTCAGCGCCGAGGAAGCGGCATTCCTCGGGGTCGGGGAGCGTGGACGTGCGGCTCGCACGAGCAGCCGCTGGTGCCGCCGCCGCTACCGTTGCCGCGCCGCTCGTGGTGCCAGTGGACCTTGGAACATCCTAGCATGTGCAGCCCTCATAGCTGGGTGTCTCCCATGTTGCAGAGGTTGTGCGACTCGATGTAGGTCAGCAGGCCCCGGTACAGGAACTCGTACTGGTTCTGCGGGCGGGCGGACAACGGGAGGGTGATGTTGTAAAACGACGAGCGTGCACCCGCGTTGCAATAGGTGCCGACAAAAAAAGAAAACACAAACATGACAGGGCATTGCTGTGTACTGTTGTGTTTGTGTGTTTTATTTGCATTTGTTTTAGCTGTTTATGGCTATCATGTTCCCGATAAGCACCCTTGACCCAAAAGGGGAGGCACTCACTTGATTGAACAATGTTATAGCGAACACCGACATTTCACCGAATGACACTTTAGCGAATAGTCGGCCGCCGCGAAGCAGCACTTACGGGTGGGCCAGGTGAGTTAACATTTTCGTATTGAGCCGCCGTGCCAAAACGTTTCTGGGTCGAACCCAACAATCGACGCTAGCGCTTCGAGTCACTGGCTGACCAATAAGAGCGACGCTGGCTCCACCCGGCTCCGTCAGCTCTACGTCCAAACCTTTGCATGTTCCGGTTTTGTACATTGGTGCTCACGGCATCATGCAGAGGCAGCTGTGGCGGCTCGTACGCGATATCTCGCATGTTCATCTTCGCATCGGTCGTAAATGTACAGCTTGTGAAGTATGGTTCGGTATAACATTCTTGAATTTGAACGAAAGAATAAAACGTTGTAGGGACGAAGACAGACAGTACAGTTTTTCAACTAGCCATCGACATTTAATGATGCCACCTTCAATGCATCAGCCGTTCCCTTCCCCGACTCCTAATTCCCTCGGAAAAAAAAGAAAACCATAGGAAAAAAAAGAAGATACCCAGTAGGAAAAAGAGTCCAATTAAAGGGCAACTCTGCTCGATTCCGAAAATTTTGGGATAATGAGTGATTTCACATTAAAAAGCACTAATAAAATGCACTATACATCATTTTCTTCACAAAAAATGAGGTATTTTTTGTTAAATCTTACGATTAACATGAGCAGAAATCGAAACCAAAATTTCGGCTCCATCAGGCAACATTGGCCTCGAACCGCTAAAAGCACGGCTACCACGTGGTACAAGATGTCACTTGATCCTTTATGCAACAACGGTGGGGTCGAAGCGGGCTACCGTTGGGGCGGGCGTGTGTCAGGAGCAAGTGTCGTCTGCACTGTGGTCTTCACAGCATTTTGGTGTCTTTGATATCCAACGACGTCTGCACAACTGCGGCGTCAGTCTGTGCACATAGTGTGAACGAAACTCCAAAAGACATTGACCAAAAACGGTATAACGGGCTGAAGTTGAGCTAGTTGGTACATTGATGCAAAAGAAAATGTCAGCTAGAATGTTAGGGACAGAAACACTGAGAGAAGAAGCAGACATACACACCGCTGACTATCATCTGTGACTTTGAACTTTTCATTACCTTAACACAAATTTGTTTCCCTTTTTTTTTTTTCCTTTTTATTCTGAGCATAAAATAATGCCAATAAGTTAAATTAAATTTTTAGACATTACACATGTCTTTCTCACACCAACCTACCCAGCTCCACCAACACCTCATCTTTCTTATTTACCCTCACGGGGACGTGCCACATCGCAAAAACTGTTTTTATTTTTCAAGGTTGGAGCTACTACAATCCTAGAACATGCACCAAGATGAAACGCGGAGCTGACAAAACCAGATGCCCGTGGCACTCTCAGTACTCTGCCAGCCACACGTGGCGCTCGTGTGGCGGGCAAAGCTGTTCCTTAGCTTCTTATCTCGCCACTGCTCTGCACCCGAGCCACGCGTAGCTCGGGCGCAAGGCAATGGCGAGATAAGAAGCTCCACAACTGAACACAAAGTGCTTCTAGTGACGTTGGAATCGACACATGTAATACATACCGGCGTCTGCAACATGCAGTGCCGCTGGGAGCGCGTGTAGCGAGCCGCCTGGAAAACGTCCACCCGCTCTTCAGCCTTCAGCTGCTGAATCAGGACGCTCAACGTCACAAAGACGCTGCTCCGATCTCCACCACCGCTGCAGCAAGAAAAAACAAAAACAAAAAACCCCACTTAATTAGTTGAAGGTACAACCATGGAATGATTTGTTCACTTTGGTTAGTCATCATTCAGAACAAACACATCATGTACATAAAGCATAAAAAGAAATTCATATTTTGTTTACATGCAGTGGTCCTCGTGGAAAAGGGCTCCTATTATAAACTCTAGGTCTCAAAAGTAGCAAATAAGAATATTGAAGGAAGCTGTCGCAGTCAGGAGTAGCATCTTTGGTCAGTGCGCACCACAAGTTTTTAAGCTGGGCTCCTGGGAACAGGGGATTCCCCAGAGTACTCAAGGGGTTCCTTGAGCTCCCAAATTTCTTTGGCTGTCACTGCAACTAAATAAAGTATCCCAGTTTAAGTACTACTTTAGTGGATCTAAACTATTCCTTAATGCATGGCTCTATGCTGAATGCTTCCTAGTACATAGCTGCATTATTGTTTACAGGGTCTGTACGTCCCTGCACAGCTTTGCTGCATGTGTGCGAAGACCAAACGGGGTTCTTTGAATGTCGTCTAAGGTGTATCGGTGTTCCTCGGGATCAAGAACGCAAAATACCCCTGGTGTGCACCTAGCGCAAAGTTCCTGAGGACATCCAAACGAGACCTCACGCGAGATGAGGAGGAATCGTCTGGTTACGTACATCCAGCTTCCTTTGTATAGTCCTGTGATAACTGGCAACCATCACACATGCCCTCGCGGACAATATGAGATGAGACACCCAAACCGGCTTTTTCTGTCTGCAATCCCACAAGCTCTATTACCCCTCAATTTGTCAAATAAGTCCAAAGTATGGGACCTCAACTTTGCATTCCATTCCCATTTCGGACCCCAGCTCTCTCAGAAACTGGCAGGTAGGCCAAAAAGCACGAAGAACCGTTTCAGCTCGTATAGTCCGCAACAGTAAATGCGAGGGCACTACCATTTCTGCAAATAAAAGGTGTGCACATGACTCTGGAGTCAGTAGTGTGTATGCCCCGATCTGGCTCTTCTCTGTCTGTCCTCCGGCCCGGCCTTAGGTTTGGGCCGAGCTATACTGCGGGTCCCTTTCAACATGCTGAAAAAATGATGAACTAAATTGAGTGCGGTGCAGTCAGGTTGACGGCGCGGCGCACATGGCCGATGCCTCACCTGCAGTGCACGGTGATGGGACCGCTGTTTGGGTGCTGCATCTGACCCTGCTGGGCGCACTCGACGAGGCACAGGACGCTTGCCGTGCTGTCGGCGTCCATGACAGGTTGCCCGACCCAGCCCAGGTACTGCAACTGCGTTGTCCGATGGCTGTCCCCTTGCTGCTGGAACAGACACGGGGGCAAGACATTCAAGCGGAGTACGAGGGTTGTTTTACAGCGTCAGCTGTATTGAGCTTGTTGTACTGGGCGAGCCTTGTGTCGCGCTCACTGCAGTTGGCTTTGGTGCCGGGGAGGGCCCCATTTGCTCTTTCTCGCTTTCGGTCACCTGTTCACTGGCTGCCCAGTCGCTCGGTCCCACCTTGGCTGTTGGGACTGAACGCACTAGCTGTTCCATGTGTGATCGATTGTGGTTTACAGAAGACTTGTTGTCTTTGCCGGCGGCTTGCGCGAGGTTCTTCAGTCGTCGTACCCGAACAGTGACTTGACTGCCCTTAAAGGGCAACTCCGCTTCATTTTTTATATTTAGAAAACTATGCAGCCCTCTTCAGTATCATATAGGAAGACCCCATGCCAAATATTATGATCTAATTCCGTCTATATATTTAATAAACTGGCCAGCAAACTTTCAAATGAGCCAAGTCGCCGAAATCTGCCAACTCTAGCGTGCGACGTGAGGCGCAATCGTCAGCGCAGTCAATGCGACGGAGTTGGAGCGGCCAACGTTGAACCACTACGCCAAAGGCATGACTACGTCATTCTCGCGTTTTGTTTGTTTTTACTTCTCAGAGCGAAATTGAACGATGACGTCATGAGTTTCTCCTCCCGGTGTTGGCTCAAGGGCGTCCACGTGATCACCGTAACGCGGATGCGCTAGTTTGCGCTGCCCTGCGCGCTTATCGGTCTGTTTCTCCGCTCCCCCTTTCCTGTTTCGTCTTCTCCCCTTCCCCTCTCCCCCGGGTTATCACCGTCCACGCCATCCGAAGCGACCTGCCCGCGTCGCGTGTCCTGTTCCTTGCCCCCACGAACGTCACAAGACCATGTGGTTCGACGTGACGTGGCCATGACTCTGACAACACGAGGCCAATGTTGCCTGACGCAACCGAAGTTTCGGTTGCGGTATCAGCTGATGTTTAAATTAAGATTACACAAATAATATTCAACATTTCGCGAATCCGAAGACGTAGAGCTGTTTAGTAGGGCTTTGTAAAATGGAATCACATGTAAGCCAAAATTTTTCGGAATTGAGCGAAGTTGCCCTTTAAGGCGACTGCTACGTGCCTACGCATTGTTCATGCTGGGAAGATCCTGAATCTCGCCACGTGCTACAGGTACGGATAACTGCCCATGCCAGAGGGCTTGCCTCAATTGGATCTTGTGGGCGAGCGTTTGATATCCGCTCAGCGTTCCGAGTCTTTTGCGCAAGGATGGGGCGGCTGAAGCACACACTGGAACACGGTATAAACACGCTCGCGAGAGAGAATGTTGTCGATGTATAAGCACGTGCTAACGCTGTCAGTTCGCATCAAAGTCCACATGATAGTCCGCACAATGTTTTCTCCGACTGGGTAAAAAAATTAGAAGTAATAAAAAATGTTTTGATACACATAAAATTTATATACATACTTCAGCTACTCCTCTACACAATCACTGCACAAACCTAAGCAATTATCACGACGTGACACAAGCCCTTGGATACCCTCCTCAAAGAAGGTTACCACCTGGGTTTCCAGTTATTCCATCATGTGCTCAGAAAAACTGCCAGCTGCCACAGACATTCTACCCCGATCCCCATCATCGGGGATGTTTGTTTGTCCTCCCTGACACTGAATGCAATTTCCTCCATACACATTACACGTCTGTGGCCACTGACGGTCTCAATGACGCATGATCGAATGACAGAGAAACAAGGGGCCGCCTTCTTTGAGGAGGGCATCTAAAAGCTTCTGCCACACCATGATCATTACCTAAATCTGTGCAGTGATTATGTGGAGAAGTATATACTACAGTATATATAAATTTTGTGTAGTGTAAACAACTTAATTTTTGTGAAGATTAGTTTTTACGACTTCGAAATTATTGAGAAAAATAGATCACATAGATATATTGATACAGTGATTATGAAGTGATTTAATTATACAGAAGAGAGAGATTGAAAATGGCAGTTCTAGCAAAATTCCCGAGAAGCTCTGTGCTTCTTTACCTTGGCCCAGTCGTGCTATGCTTTCTTCCTCGTATCGAATTATTACCCTGTGGTAAGAAATGCATAGCATACCACTCGGGGATCCTGGGTTCAATCCCCACCCCTGTCCGTTTCGATCTGGATGAGCATCATACTAGCATGTGGTCGTGTATCACTACTGCGTGATGCACGTTGAGGACCCCAGGCTAGCAGCTGACTGCACTGGCTAAATTTCTCATCTACGGGGGTAACAATGTTGCCATGTTCTGGCAGACTGAACTCTCACCGTATAAACAACTATCGACTAATTTGTTTTTGCATACCACTCCTAATCACAAAGTTTTGTGCCCGCATGTGTTCCCAAAATCCACACTTCGCAAAATTCGTGAAATAAAAACAACAATAATAATAATAATAATATTAATATATTTGCAAATAATTTCATCCTGCGTGGCATGCAAGGCTGTGCAGAAAGGTGAAAATCAGTACGCAAATGCGCCTGCCAGCCTGCCAGCCAAAATATAAAAAATAAAAACACACACACGTCAGAACGGCAAGTTTGTCATTGCTGTTACTACAGTCCAACGTGCTGCAGTCGCAGATTTCCAGCAAAGGAGCGGCAGAACGCCGTGGCTTCAATCCGGTCTTGGAGCAGGGGAGAATGTGCGCTGAGTAGGGCCGTAACGAAGTCTTGAATCCCCGCCAGGATTGGAGAGGAGCAGTGGCGGCGGGTCCGCGCTCAGATGGGTTGAAACTGCCCTGACCTCTTGCTTAGCCTTGGAAGGGCGGCAGAGTATGAGCCCTTAAGCAAACCATCAAGGAGGTGGCAGATCAGGTTCACTCTGGCAACTCTCCTCCGGAGAGACAAGGGCTGCCATCTGAGGCGCTTTAGACGACCCTCATATGGCGGTGAAGGCTCGTTCTGGCAGGCAAAGGAGGTCCATGTTGCGCGCCGATGCATGCTTTCCATCCGGTCGGCTAAATTAATCTTGCATGGACGCCACACTGCACAACAATACTGGAGTTGAGGGAGCACGAGTGCATTGTATAAAACACAAAAAGTTGCTGGACCACACATCTTCGAGACCCGTGTCACAAATCCCAGGAGACGTCTGGTCTTGGCCACTGCATTTCCAATATGCATCAAAAAGGACTGGTCAGGTACGAACGTCACAATGAGAATTGGCATAGATATAATTCAAGCGAGTGAAATGCCGGATAGAGTGTACGCAAGAGTCCCTGGGTGCGACTGTGGCTGATCCGCAAGACGGCGCACTTGGATGCGTCCAGGACGAGAAAGTTTAGTTCAGACCTCTGCTGGACTTTGGATAAATGGGCCTGGAGGCTGCAGCAGCTGGCTTGACGGGGCATTCGAACAACTAGAGTGGTATCGTTCGTGTACTGAACTGTTTGTATTTCGTCGCAATGGGGAGATCATTTTATACAACAAAAACAAGGTTGAGCCGAGTGCGGAGCACTGCAGTACACCAACCGTGGCCGCGAAACACTCGGAGCGTTATCCGTAAAAAGAAGACTTGGTGTGTACGATCAGTAAGGAAACCTCCTATCCAAAAAACAGGAGTCTGCAGACACCGGCTTGCAACGCTTTTTGCAGAAGTATGTCGTGGTTGAGCGTGTCGAACACGCTGCTGAAGTCTAGCCGCATCAAGTCTGTTGAGATGCCACAGTCAAGGTTTTTGCTGAGGTAATGAGTGCCTGTTTGCCAGTGCAGTCTCGCAGCTCCCGTTCTTTCTAAAGCCATGCCGAGTGGAAACAAGGAGGTCATTGTCTTCACAATAGTCAAGCAACTTGCGGTGGACCATCCGTTCAAATGTTTGGCACAATATCGTTCTAACTGCCACTGGGTGCTAGTTGCCTGCGGTGTAGGTTGACTTGCCTTTGCCCTTGTGATTAAAGCCCGCTTCCACGTGTCTGGGACGAAGGCATTATCCGCAAATAACTGCTGCATACTGAGCACAGGGCGTGCGATGAGAGGGAATAGGAATTTGAAGAATCTGGGAGCAAGGTGGTCAGGCCCAGTTGAGCAGGATGACTTGATGCGCTCGATGGCACCCTGTAGGTCGTCAAGGGAGAACTGAATGGTGGACAAAGAGCTGGATGGATGGGGCACGTTCGCATCTGCTTCGGCAATCAGCTGGTCTATGTTGATGCTGTCCAAATGGCTTCTGTACATAGAAGAGAACTGTTTGGCAAGCAGCTGAGCGATATCGTGCTGCGACATTACTGGGCTGTCACCGGATATAAGGCGTGGCCGTTGAGTGGCAGACCACTGTTGGCCAATGTAGGTCCAAAACATTTTCGGATCCTCTTTAATCTTCTCGGCAATGCGACATACATAGTCGGTGTGCGCCACATGAATGGCCGATTTGAGGAACCTCTGGAACTGCTTCGCTTCTTGGAGCAGGTACGGGCAATGCAGGTGCGCAGCTTTCTTAAAGGAGGTCCTTTTTCTGCGTGCTAGTTTTAGCAGCTCAGGAGTCTTCCGTGGCAAACGTTTAACGCCAGGCTGAGCTTGATCTGCCTGGAACGCAGTCTTTCTGAATGGCGCATATGAGGTCACACCAGAGTTCATAGTTGGAGGCACAGCCGGGCCTGTGATGGTGATGCACCAGGGAACAAGGTGCGCCAGTTGTGACAGGTGCGCATGGCCGAGTGTTGGCGTAGTTCCAGAGCGTGCCAAGCAAGGCAGCCCCTGCGAGGCAGCTGGGTCACTTAAGTTGGCTCAATTGCCAGGTGGTCACTTCCGACCGCTCTTGAAATGTCCGAGACAAAGGCTAAGTGAAAGAAGGTGGGGTTAGCGCCGCTTGAAGCGTATGTAGCAGACCGGCAGATTTGATGAAGTCCCGCAGAGCCCATTGCGTCGAGGAATTGAGCCCACGAAAATAAAGCCATTTACAGTGTGAAAACATATTTCATCACTCGTGTTTCGTTACGCAGTTCATCGGAGCTTGAAAAAAAAAACTGCCCTCAAATATTACTTTGCTAGCACAAAAACCAACAAGCTAGTGTTGGCAGTCTAAACTCCACCTTTGACAAAAGCACATACCTTGACATTGATGACGTCAAACTCCCTCCTGATGAAGTGATTGCCAACGTCCTGGGACACAAATTTGACTTTGACGTAGTCGCACATGAGTTCACCATCCGAGGGCCAGTACTGTTGGCACTTGGTCTGCAAGTCATGCAAAAACAACCATGGACAAAGAAACATGTAGCAGGTTCAACTTTCTTATCACAATTCCATGATGACATCGAAAACGCGAGGAAAGTTCAACACATATGTGTGCGCAAAACCAGTGCATGCAATGCTGCAAGAAGACTGAACAGTCCCTGCTTGTTGGCACGTCAAAAGGTGACTCTACATGAACAGGCAAGCCACTATGGTAGTACTGGCTTGCTGACTGTCGGTACTTTCACAACCTCTCTTTCCGTTACAAACACTGCTTGCCATGTTTTGTGATGAAGCAAACTACAAAACATGCCAAGACACCATATAATGATAGTCTTATTTCTATGAATTCGACTGTACTTGACGCTTTATTATTTTTAGGGGACAATTTTCTGATGCACACATGACAGATTACCTTGAAGTGGGCTGATGGGAGTGATGTATATTCGGTGAAAAATTTCTGTATATCAAAATATTTCTACAATATTTCTACAATATTTATATCAAATTAATACGAGCAGACTTCGTGCTGTCATAGTAAACCCACGTAACAGAAGGACAAGAAGCAATTCTATGTAACATACTGTAACCCACAAGTGTTAGGAAATCCTGTTAAGTGTAAGGTTCATCAAAAGAAGAATTGGCAAAAATTTCTTTAACAGATATCATGATCTGCTGTGCCACAATGCTTGAGACCTTGGGCTACGCCAAAGCACGGTTGGGCAGCATCACGATACAAATGTATTGTGATAGTATTTTAGAAATACATTTTGCATTTATATTTATCTATAGTAATACAATTTTTCAACTTTCTTTTGTATTTATGCATTGAAATACATTTTCAGGTGTATTCCTGGTATTGCAATACTATCGGGCAGATGTATCTCAATACAATTTTCAAGGAGTCGTGTATTTATTTGGAGCGCAAAAAACGTCAATGTTGAAATCCTACAGTGAGTACGGTACTTGTTTGGGGTAATAAATATTGCACAATTAATGTAGATTGTGTTTCTTTTTTGTTCCTCGTACACACTAGCTGGTGCACCCCACCAGCCCTACGGAGTACAAGGACATCTCAAATATATTTTTCACCAAATGTATTTCGCTATTTGTATTTCTGCAAAATGCATTCCTGTATTTGTATTTTCAAATGCTTTTGATACGTGTCATAAATGTATTTCTGACACGTATCGCGACACCCTTTTAGAAATGTATTTCACTATTAGTATTTTAGGCGTCTTTGCCATGCATCCCAGTATTCAAATTTCCAAATAGTTTTTAGAGCATTTCGTCACCTCAATTTGTGCCTCGTGACATGGCTACTGAGCAATCCTGCTCTTCAAGGCAATCCTGGCAACGACGCAGGGGTGGAACCTGGGTACGGGAAATGTTCGTTTTGCCGGAACTTACTCTGCAGCTGATCGTTTGGCAGAAATTCCAGCAACCATGGGTTAAAGCGCCGCGATGACAGAAATGTTAGATTGCATCACCCTCTTTGCAGACATTTCAGGGATACTCTCATGCACGGGTGGTATAGGCACTATGCTCGACGCGCCACGGAACCGAGCTCTCACCTGCCCCTCCCGAGTTCGGACAGCATGACGATGGTTGAGATGCACTGCTCCTTTATCATGCGCCAGAACTCGACCACCGTGCAGTCCAAGGGGTCTTGGGTGATGATGAACGAGAGTCGACCGGTCGTAACCCTACGAGAAATGGTGCAGAAAGAGCGACAGCAGTGATGTTTACCCGTCTCGTGATTCACCCCGACAACTTGGGCCTCAAGTTTGCTGCGAGTGGCAAAGATGAGTGTGGAACCACCAACAGTTATGGTGACTGATGGCTAAAGAAATGCAGGGCATGTTTTACAGGAAGCTCGCGATAATTCAAACTCGGATATTTCATAGTTCTGCTTAATTGAAACAAATTTAAAAATCTTTTGTTGTTTCGCTATGTTTTTAGTGTATTCATAAGCCGCTTAATTCGAACGGCGTTTTTGTGCAATTCATACTTTTTGTTCTCGTGGCCCCTTTGAGTGCGCTTCTTTCCGAGCAGCGGTGCACTAGTTCTCGGTGAGAAGCGCGCTCAACGGGCTCAAGCGGGCACACATGAGCTATGAAAACGGGCACCACGCTGAAAACTTTCATAATATCTGCTTTGCATATATAGCCATTCACATGACAAACCCTAATTTTATCTTGCATCATATTTAGATGAATTTTTGATAATTCAAGCTCCTGATAATTCAAATGAAGTTCGTTGCTTTCTGGAGTTTGAATATAATGAGAGTCTACTGTGTTACGCTCACGCTTTGTGATTCGTTCACCAGCGTTCTTGTCGGCTCGCGCTGCATTCTCATTAATTATGGCGTGATAGTAAGATGCTCCGAAGCACCATGACCAGCGTTTCTTAAATTGTGAGTGGTTGACGGAACTAAGTTCAGCGACTGCTGTCAACAGGCATGACTATTACCGTAAAATACCGAGCAAGCATGCACGCAAAAATAGAGATAATCGCAAAAAATGGGCACTCGTCAGATTCTATAGCAGAAAAGCGGAAGGGCCGCGCGATAGGATACGCTTTCGCTTGGCCCGACGAAACAGAACAGGTCCGGCGGAGAGCTTTTTAAAGCGGCTGCCCCACTCTGTCAAGCTCGCTGCACCGGCACTCTCATGTCGAGCTTTACCGCTCTGCACCGACGCAAGAGCGTGAAGCTTCACTGCTTTGCGCCGCCTCCTCAGAACGCTAAGAATGCTGAAGCGCCCACCCCAGCAAGGGTGGGCGCTTCGTACATTCTTTGTTTATATACTGTAAACGACAAATTTTCGCCAAGACCTAATTCGCGAATTCGCGAATCGCCTACAACTCGCGAAAATACGTCCCGCGAACCATTCGGGCAATATGTGAACGCTACGGAAGCTACACTCGATTCGCGAAAATTAGAACCCGCAAACAATTTCGAAATTCCAGCTTTTGCCCGATTCGCGAAAATTTTAGCCCGCGAAAATTGAGTCGTTTACAGTATTTGCAATGCTTCAATAGTAGGGGTAGGAGCATATTGAAACGTGGATGAATGCTCGATATTTTACGATACAACAACCATTTGAATAATACCATTATTAAGTAGGCTCTCGCACTGCTACCTACATATACACTATTGCTGCCGCTGAGAGCAAGGCCCCCGGCCACTCTTTGACAATGTCATCAGAATGAGGTTTGAAGCTTTGACAACGACAGTAGATATCATTATAAGCTAAGAGTAAGGCCACCGGCCATATTTTGACAATGTCGTCACATGAGCCTTGACAGTGACAGTATGCGGAGTGCACGTTCGTCTGCCCCTTGCGCGGGGGTCGCGGTGACGTCAGAACGCCAAACTCTGATTGGCTCTGATTGAAGAATATGGGTAGACCTCAAGGCAGCTTGCTTTGAGGTCTACCCACCATCCTTCCATCAGAGCCAATCAGAGCCGGCATTCTGACGTCCCCACAACCCATGCAAAACAGACGAACTTGCACCTGCATAGACATGCTTGTAGGTTGTTAATATTGAGTGCGACTATGAGCTCACTGCACATGCTGAAAATAATAATTCTGTCTTCTCAAATTATATGGCTTTTCAGCACAAAAGGAAAAGCTCAGACTAGATTAACTTTTCTAGTTCCAAAAATTTCATAAACCTTACCTGTACAAAAGATGCATTTATGTACGAAGAATGGTCTCTCGAGGGTGACACCGGCAAAATAACCCTATTGAAGTCATCTGAAAGGCAGAGAGAGCACGTGATTCCGATGCTCCCAGTCACCAACTTCAACAGGGTAAACCCATCGTCAACTAACGGTTGCATTCTTCTACAGTAGCTGAACCATACTCGGCTATTCATTTTTCTCCTTTTACAAGCAAATATTGGGTGCAGTGGACTACTATCAAGTAATGCAAAATAGAGCAGGTAACTACTACTAGTTTTTATTTTTACAATGTGCATAGACATCCAAAAACATTTGATTACTCGATATATTCGGGGACTATGGGTCTGTTCATGAATCTGACTCCAATATGGAGCGCAAGCTGCAGTCTGCTTCCTTGTGCAGGGGTTGCGACCCGAGCTCGGATTAGCTCGATTGGAAGGACAGTGGGTAGACCTCACGGCAGCTAGCATTGAGGTGCTACCCACTATATCCTTCCAATCGGAGCCCATCAGAACTCAGCGTCATTCTGACATCACCGTAACCCCTGCTCAAGAAGCAGATGATATTTAAATCCTCCACATAGGAATGGACCAACCTGAAGCAAATTTTTCTATTCTTCCTCATTTTCAATACAGCCAATGTTATTTTTATATGACTCGTGTAATTTTACTAAGGGAGAATATGTAGTACCGCTATTTGCTCAGTTTTAACATACTTTTGGATGCAATTAATCACCCTCATAAGAATGAATAAGGGCAATTTCTACTATGATTACTTTCTATATGATGATCAATGTGCAATGTGCATGCCTATGACAAAGACTTTTGTGTTTTGCCATGCAATGTACGAGGAAGGTTTTGTAACAAATAAAAGGAACCTTTTTAGACCTGCCACAGTATTCTGTTTCACTGCACTCTGCACAAGTTAAACAAAGGATTGTTTCTGATGCAACCGAGGTAGCCTTAACCTAGGTTTGACTTACAGGGTACGATGAAGTCGTATCTGTTCTTGCCCACATTCATGTCCATCATTCCCACGCAACATGTCTTAGGGTCCTCTATCACATCCCCAAGTTTCTGGAAAGGGTTGAGAATAAAAGAAACCACATTTCCAATTCAAAGGTGCTCAAAGGTACAAATATTTCTATGCCTGATATGTATCAAGCTTTTGGTTCATTATCAAGATCTTCTGGAATATGCAGAGGGTCAGAATGCACTCAAAAAAGAAGGGTGTGAAATTAAGGTCAGTATACCATGTTTTCTGAGTACACATCGTGGTCTTTTACAACATTTTCGCCGATGCGTTTTATACAACGGTGTGACTTATATGCATTTTTTTCTTTATAAGTATGGACTTCAACTGTGCAAATTTGCTGTGAGAGTTATATCGCTCGTTCGATTTGTTGGCAAGAATATGAAACCCCGCTTCCACTTGCGCGTATATCGCGATTACATTACACGTGTACGGGCTTATATAAATATAGTATCGGCGAGCCGACCGTGTAAGTGCAACTTATACGAAGGGCTTTATGGAATGGTTCAATTTATAGACTGGAAAATATGGTAATAATAAAATAATAGGTGGCATGATCTTGGAACAGGATGGTGACGTCCTTATTTGCAAACCCACTTCAAGTCGAATCAAGTAAATGTTTCCCTCATTCCAGATCATTCCACCTACTGCCAACAGATACTTGCACATTCTAACGCTATCCGATATCCGCCTACTGCAGATGACATTATAAAAAATTGTGTATTTTGTGACATGTATTTTTTCATGACATATACGTCTATAGTATGTGCATACATATAGTACATATAGTATGCATTCTAACACATAAAATAAAAAAAGAACGTTTTTTAGCTTAGTGTTTCTTAAGGCCCCACTGAACTCTGCTTACCTCAAACTCAAGCACCATCCCAGTCTTCTCGGAGTTTCCTAGTTTCTCCTTCAGCTGGAGATAATGGTCCCTGAGGTGTTGAATCTCAATCTCGGTGTCCCCAAACTGAGCGTGCTCCAACAGTGCCTCGGTAAATGAAGATGTACTGTTTCTGCACAAATAAAAGGACATGCTCTTATTGCATAGCAATATTGTTACAGAACAGTGATGCTGTCAGGTGAGAAGGCTCGAACCATTGTTACCACACAAGAAAGTTCAGAGCAATGTTGTCACAACACAAAAATCCTTGTCACAATAGAAAGATCAAAACCATGCTGTCTCCCAAGAAGTTTTAAGCTAATGTAGTCACATCTGAAAGGTGAGCAGATTATTGTCACCCGCGAAGTTTTAAACTACTGTCGTCATACAGCAAATCTCAGGGCAATGTTGTCGCACAATAAAATTAATTACATATTACAACACTGTCGGAAAGGGTATATCAAAATAATGCGTGATCAAAATCATTTTGTCATATAGATCAATGTTATTACGTGGCCAGAAATGATTACCAGTTCTTAGTGTGATAATGACACAGATGCTATAGATTTTAATTTCTTTCCTATTCAACATAAACTTCAGGCTACTGAGTCTATGCTATTGTATTACGCTTCAGGCTATTGGTATTACGGGAACTAAAAGAATGCTAAATGCACAATATGACATATATTTATTATCCAACACTGATACACTAAACTATACTAATGCTAGTAACAAACTTGTCGCAACTTGTAGTACATACGTTACACAAAATACATACAGTAGTACTATAATACCTTTTTAAGTAAAATGATGTGTCTGCATTTAATTTTGCTTAAACTGTTCTATGCTTCAATAGAGCTCTTCTAGCCCTCGACGTTACATGCAGTGGCTGGTCAAATACCCAGGGCAGTCCTCCAGAAAAAAAATACATTTGGCAACTCGACCAATAATCAACCGTGGCCTCAGTGTCGTGCAACGTTGCAAGGATTCGGTGGCCCCAAGACTAGAAGTCGTTTGAGAAACCAGAAGGGCTCCTTACCAAGGATTGGACCAGAAAGTTCCTCTGTTTCCGAAGACTGCTCACACAGCTGAAGATGTCCACTTCCTCTGTTTTCTCCAACTCTTCCAGAAGAGAGTCAATGGCCACAAATGTCCCAGTGCGACCAACGCCAGCGCTGGAGTGAAGAGAGACAGGGGGAGAACCTTATATGACACCCTGCACACACAATAGACCCTCCTCACAGGTACGCACCATCTGGTAGCATGCTGCACCAATTATCTGGGTTTGCGATAGTTTGATTGTGAACTTTCAGCACGAGGAATGCGTAAGCACTCAATGTAAACTCGACTCTGTTTGTACTGAGTGCGAGTGCTACGCGAATGTTTGGCAAGGATTCTCATAGCCAATCACGTGCCTCATGCTCTGGAATGATGTTACTTGATGGGGTTGTGAAAAGGTCTATGTGACTAGCTTACACCGTAGCTTCAAGTCACTGACCTTCCTTTCTTATTTTACAACTCTATTACAATCCTTATTGATTTGTTTTTATTCACCTGTCGTTCACTCCACTTACTCCAATCTTCACACCATTCCTTTTAATTTCTTTATTTTGCTCTCGTTTGCAAACTTATACCTGCCCGTGCAAAATGTTTGCATAAGCTTAGACACTGAGTAGAGAGAAACACAGTTATACACGCACTGAAGAGCCTGGAGAGGGTAAGTTGTGAATTTCTCGCAGTTGTCAGGGCGACTAAAGATTTAGCCAAATTAAGAATGGTAGCCAAAGCTATGCATTTTCGTAAATTTTTCATACACCCATACGCAGAAATAGGAGTGTCATTTTGAGGGCAAGCTGTTCTCATTCCAAGAAACAAAAATGCACTCTAGTTCAGTTATCTTTTTTTTTCTTCTTTCTTTTAGGAAAAGGTAATGACTTTTAGGCTTTAAACTGCCTAAATGCCTACGAAACCCACACCAGAGTAAGTAAGAAAATGAGACCAGAAATAGGACAAAAAAATACTTTGAGAGTGATACTGTTACTAAAATTTGTCCTGTGTAGGTCGAACTTTCGGCGTAACTCATTTTTAGCAGGAAATATGGCAGCCAATCATTACCACTTACGGAAGAAGCTCGGTGAATTTCGTGGCACCGCGATAGTCTCCAAACCCTGAAAACTGGCCTGAACTGGGATGCACGAACGTGACATTCAAATTCCAGTATGGATTGCACCTTTGACCCCGATCGACAGTATCTAAATATCATATTCAGTGTTCAAATTCTGTAAAGTACAGTGATTGACTCATTTTGCCCTTATAGTGGGAAAGTAGGCCCACAGGCTTTGTTCATAAAAAGGTCCACCTATATAAATCTTCCAGCTGCCGTCAACCAGGCAAAAAATGCAAAGTCACTGGGTTGCGGACGTGTGCGTGTGACACCTAATATTCCGTACTAAGAGAGCTACTGCGCATGCTTAGAACGGATTCCACAGCTCAGTAGACGAACATGGCAGTGTGCTGAAGGCACCTTTTTAACGTAAAACATTCTTTGGCTAGGTGTTCTGCATTTCATGAAGCCTGGATAAAAGCGTGGCTGCGAGGCTCGATGCTGATTGGTTGATGAGTGGGAGAGGAGAGTGAAGTGCTCGATTGCTGATTGGTTAATGGGGAGGTCATATGACCAGAGGTGTAGGCGAGGAGGAGCTCCACCACCTGTGCACATTGAAGGAGAGAGACTCGAGAGTATGGAAGGCTCTAGAAGATCGCCAAGTTTATCAGCCCGATTAGCGGTTTTTCATGCTAGGAACAGAACAACTATCAAGTCGACACATGGTATGCATTAAATCTATCTGATGAATAGCGCCGTGAACATAGGCGTCTGGTGTCTGAAACTCAGAGTATTGCTAAACGTTTATGATGCTAGAATGTTTCATATGTGCAACACAA
This sequence comes from Ixodes ricinus, assembly GCA_037355805.1. NCBI lineage: Eukaryota > Metazoa > Arthropoda > Arachnida > Ixodida > Ixodidae > Ixodes > Ixodes ricinus. Next base: position 54,665 of record JAZHYW010037016.1, read on the forward strand.
TTGCCTAGCAATTTGCCATAAATACTTTTAATGGTATATAGTAGATTTGGAAAAATATCTTAAGGGGAGACACAGACCTGCAGTGGACTAGGAGTGGGCCACGGTCGGAGACGTAGTGTTCATTGACGCGCTTGATGAAGCGTAGCAGCCACGAGGGCTGCTCAGGTGCCAGGAAGTCCTTCCACATGGTGAAGTGAAACTGCAGCATCTCCCGCTCCTCAGCAATGCCACCCTGCCATTGCAAAATGACGCATCAACATCATCATCAAACATCCAGAAACATCAAAATTATATAGTGCCTAAGATGCGTCTTTGTGTGCTCATCATATATCTCTTTTAATTCACTCAGTTTGTGTTCTGGTGACGTTGCGACTGTGTGATGCAGTGACTTTGGGTCACTGTGCTGCAGCACAATTATTATGCAATAGAGCTATTGAAGTAATTTAATGTAACATGTTTTTAAGGCAAACGTAGCTCTGTTACGTCTTCTGCATAACAACAGAGCTGTAAACCTTGTCAAATAGACAACATCTTTTCGATTATTGTGAACAGCAAACGAAAGGTACAGCAATTGAAATGAAAACTTTCAATGTGTGTCCATGCACATGATCTTCTGAAACGTGTACATCCTTGACCCATTGCTATGCCAAAGAAAAGAAAAATGTAAACAGGAGCTGGCATTCCCACAGTTTTGATTAACCATACTCAATGTAATACTATATACACTCTTAATTAAGTGTGTTCTCACTTATGGATCCATACGTAAAAAGATTGAGCAGTCCTGTGTTAATCTACAGCACAGTCACAGCGATAGCTGCGACACGTCACGGCGAAGTCGTTGGGCATCAGCGTCGCAATCACGCACCGCGGGGTGCATGAACAAAAGCGTTTGGAACAAAATAGACATCTGACCATTTTGTTGCAAATGCTTTGTTTCTTTTTTGTTCTGGAGCACGTGAAAGCGCGTCTCCCCAGCACGAGCTCTTGGTATTGATGGTGCTACAACAGCACTTTGTTATCGGCTATTTTCTTTTCAGAGAGCGCGTGCAGTGGGCATTGGGTACTACAAAAATCTAAGTATAAAGCAGGTTGTTAATGCTGTAGTATAGCTCAGTGGTAACGCCTTCGCTTTGCACGCAGTGGACCCAGGTTCGATTCCCGTGGGTGGCAGGAATTGAAGGTGGGGAGGCGAGCAATCTTTTTTAAGGATTTGGCAACATCAACGACAGAAAACCCTACAATGCCAACTACAACATCAACAACTACAACATCAACAACAGACATCATTTCCGGTGGTGGGAAGAGCCCATAACAGCTATCGCTGTAAAAAGTACATATCCTCCATGTACCGCAAATACCGAGGGATATTACCCCCAAAAGATAGCCCACTTCTAGTAATCATAGTCTCCAGATAAATGATGACCTCGGCGTAAATGCAGCTAGTTAGCTATGGTGGGATATAAGCAAACATTTCTGAATGGGAAGTACAGTCATCTTGGCTTCATTGCCCCTAGTCGCAATAAGAAGTTTGCCAGGAACACATAACCTAAATATAGCATTTGTTCAACTTGTCTCGATGGCACACCGAAAGCTAGCCCACCCAGCTAATTTTCACCCGATTTGCTCTTGATTTTAGGTGGGCTATCTCTAAAGATATTATGGTAAGCGAAAGCTTACCAAGGTTGCAACATTACGTGCTCACAAAATCTAGCTTTCTTTCTGGACACAATCCTGTTCTCTCTAAGAAAATAATTGCAAATCTGTTGGGCTCCTTCAGACAGGACTGACCTCAGTGTGCTCCACAAAAAAGCGCCTGACGATGTAGTCCGAGTACTTCTTTGTCGTCATCACCCTGACTGTGTACTGCTTCTCGATTTCCTTCGTGCCGTCGTCCGACCAGTACTGTGCGCACTTGACCTGCACAGGAGACAACAAAAAGATATAGTACATGCATCGACAAGACTCTACAACAGTGCTTGCCAAACTCTGTTACCGCATGCGACCTATCAAGAATATATAATGTCGTGTTGCAACCTTTCCCATGGCTTTTCATGATGGCATAAGCTTTTCGATTTCGGTGCATGAAAAGGGATGGTTAATATAGTAAGAGTGAATCGGCTGGGCAAGGAACTATCACAAAAGAGAAGCAAAAAACACATGCCAGCAGGAATGACTATTTTGATTGACTAATGTGAGCTCATTTGTTAGGACATAGTTCCTCAAAACGAGGGTGGAGTTTGGACGCCGCAGCTTTCTGTTCCGGTTCAATGTTAAGCTGCGACTGGTACTTTGTTTTTCATCGATGCCACCGGAGAGAAGCCAAGTTTGCATTTTATTCAAGTTCAGCCGTCTCACAATGCCCCGCTGAATCTGTCACGACATCGCCTTGGAGTTGTGGCCTACAGCTTGGGAAACGATGCCCTATGGAACCCCAGAATTATACAAATGCACTCAAAACAGGCTGCCAAGAAGAAACATGTCCCAACTACCTGTTTATACAACATCCAGAACACAACAGTGCAAACAAATCACAAGGATAGTCAAACCTAGCAGGACGAACCTGAAAAAGAACCCCTTGGAAGTCTCAAATCGGCAGCTGACATACATTTTAATAACGGACAACTTCTTTGAGGCTTACTTTCTTAACTTCTTAGACACCTTCTTCAGTCCACGAAAAGAATGTTCCTTTTGAACGCCTGCTTAGGCTCAATCTCCATAGATGAGGCAAGTAGCTAATTCTGTTTTGTAACAATTCCTCTAGTTTACAAACTAATAGATTATGGGACCCGTCAAACAAACCTCGGACTAAAAATGAAGCTGGTATTATTATAAGGACGGTTTTGACAGATTTGCGAGAGCCTCGTGTGTTTCGAGACGCAGTACCGTGATCGTTGTTGCGCCTCGTTACCTTTCCGTTCTCTTCAATGCCAGTGAGCATCACGATGACGGAGACACGGTGCTCCCAGATCATCCTCCAGAAGTCCGTCACGGTCCGATCCAGCGGACCTTGGGCACAGATGAACATCTTCTTGCCTCCAAATCCCTGCGAGGCGTGTCAGCAACTCAGATGAAAACAATCGCAAACTCATCACAGGATCGTGAGTGGCGAGATGTAGAAATTGAAGAACTATTTCCACGGTGTGAATCTCAGTTGAATGACCTTAGTTCGGGAATGTTCTTAGCCCTCCCAGGTGATATCGATAGAAATAAGACTGAAAACACGGGCAGCCGTCAACAATGCAACAACTAAAAAAAAAAAGGCAAGAATTTTTATTTTTTTTAGTTCATTTTGTTTATTACAAGGTTGGCACTGTTATCCTGCCCAATAACTGGGCAGGATAACAGTGCCAACAGGAAAGGACAAGTAGAAGGCGTGAGCAGACTGAGTGATTGCGATTGAACAGGCCGAGCAGACCGAGAATATAAAAGTGGATACCTCGACAAAGTTGGCGTTGATGTAGTCTGAGCCTGGAATTCCGTCAATGGGCGTAAGCTTCACCCGGTTTGGTCAACTGCAAGAGATAAATAAACATTTAAGTTAATACTCTCAAGATGGAAATATACTTAAGGACAAAAATGCTGGTAGCGATTTCAATTCAATGTTTTTTTTATTAACGAAAAAAACAAGGAATAAATTAGGCATCAAAACATACTTCTCAATCTCATCTGCTGTGAAAACAGTACTGTAATACACATCGTAACATACGAAGTGATATAGAATGGTACCGATCGAAGGTAGAAAGAACTATTTGTTAACTGGATGAATCAAAAGTTTGCACCTGCATTTCAAATTATAACAGTTGGGATAAACTACCTAGGTTCTTTTCCCCAAAAAGAAAGAATTATGGTTTCTTGGGCTACTTTGTACAAGCATTTTGCAATATATAAAATACAAGCTATCGCATGAACCTATACAGATGCATTTGACTTGAACCATATGATTCCTGTCAAAAGAATCAGCTGAAATTATTTTGGGCATCAAAAGCGGTAGGGTATGTTTATTCTTAACTAAGTCACTCTGTAGGCATTTCAATTCAAACCAAAACTAGAACCTGAAAACTCCATGATATGAAATTCACTGGGGAAGAAAGTCTGTTTATCTTCTGAGTTTAGCTCATTGCGATCATCACACATAGTCAAGTGCATACAATAGTGCTGCATGGAAGGCACCCACAAAAGAAACAATCCATTCTCGTATAGATGGACCTTGGTGAATTACAAGGTGCAGATAAGATTACTAAGTTCTGATGTTCAGTAGTACAGCATTTCAGGGCCTAGCCATTATCTCTGCTTTGCAATTTGTGAGAAATGGTATTTGAAGTCGTTGACTTTCTGCATACACTGCAGGAAAGACGGCTTTCCAGCAGTCTGGGGAACTTAGTTCAGATAAACCGCTGAAGGTTAACAATACAAAACAATTGGAAATTTTTCAAAATTTATATTGAGAAAACCAAGTACAGCATAACCTCGTTACAGCAAACCTGGTTACAGTAGACATTCGGTTATGACTAGGATTGCGTGTCTTCGGAGTTTATTTCTCGTGAAATTCGGAGAGTGTTTTTCGGAGTATATCTTTCGTTGAAAATGCAAGGTTGATCGGAGTTTATTTCTGATAGCTTTCCAATTCTTGGAAATTCAGTTTCTTTTAAAGTGTTCTTATATCTTAAAAATTCAAGAAAAAAAAAGTTGGGTACCATAACTTGTCCTGAAGGACCCTCGACGTGTTAAAAGGCAAACCCTTTTTGTCAGTAGTTCTAGATTTCAAAGGAAATTCAAGAGGCATCTCCTCAGGTCCACTGACCCTGTGTTCTTAAAAAGCTTGTTTGTAAAACATTGTCATTTTGCTTGTCGTTTTGTTGTTGTGACCTCGAAATTTCATGTTTTTCAGATAAATCCGAACCGACCTGAGTGTCGGTTCGGATTTATCTGAGAGTGTTTACCTGAGAGTGTTTTTTAGATTTTCCAAAAACACGGAACCCTAGTTATAACATAGCAGTTTGTGAAGTTTGGTTGGTCTCAGTGGCGTGGCTTCACAAGGGAAGGGGGGGGAGGTGACCGCCCCGGGTGCAGTGCTCAGGGGGTGCAACTGGGCAGTGAAAGGAGGTGGGGAGTGTTTGCTGCAGGCCACCGCCTTGGGTGCCGCTGACTTTAGTGATGCCACTGGTTGGTCTTCCTATCTGTGCCACTGAGCCAACTTCACTTATTATAGATTCTGTTATAACATTCATTCAAATATAATAGACTATATTAGAAGGTTTGTAAGTAGTTCACCATTCCATTATAGTGGACTCTTTGACAGCAGTCATTATTTCGGATATTACGCGGCTTTGGTTCAATAGCAGTGGCATCCAGTTTGCAAACTGCAGTCATCGCGCTTGGTGTCTCGTGAGTCTCATATGACCAAAACAGTGCAGAGATGATGATCTGTACAGCTCAATCAAAAAATCATTACCTTTCAAAGATTAGAAGTTTCAATAATCCAGTTCCTTCCTAATATCTATTCACATTTCGCCAGTGTCACTGGTTAGAATGGACTCAGTCATAATGCAGATTTGTTCCACAAATGGTTCTGCAAATTTGTTCTACCAAAAAAAAAAAAAAAAACAGCCCAAGACGCAGTAACTTTCAGGTTATTCAGGAGAAAGTCAGTTTCACCTGACTTTGACAAAATGCACATGGGGTGCTGGTGAAATTGACCTAGACTTCAACACCTATAAATCCTATGTATACGGTATTGTGAGCAAAAAGTCAAACGCTGGGGGCTTAACATGCCAAACCAACGAAGGAGATCTGGGGATTCTGCAAACCAATGAAGGGGATTAATTACAACCACCTGGGGATTTTTCAGTGCACAACCAAAATCACAGTTTTTTTCTTCTCTGCAATAAGCCTCCGTCTAATTGAGGGCCCCATGGCCAGGATTCGAAGCTGCCCCCTAGGGATTTGTAGGCCAGCACTTTGCCTAAGAGCCACCGTGGCAGCTACCCTCACCAAACATCAGAAAAACACATAAAGCCGGGAACTCACAAGCCTTGATGTCAGGATAGCGATTCTTGTGCAGGTTTTCGGGGGCGTCAGAAGCGACAGTCATTCGGTCCCTAAACCTTTCGGGTAACATCTGAAAATTAAAAAAAAAGAGAGAGTGGGGGGGGGGGGGGGAAAGGGGAAGGAGGGGGTGAGATAAAAAGAAAAATTGAAGGTACACCAAATACAAAAAAAATATACTATATAAACACAAAATTTTTTTTTGTTTAGAACGCGGATTTTTTTATGGTTGTTATGTATGATGATAATAGGCAAATAACAATTCTCAGTTAATTTCACGTTGATCACTATTCTGATAAGCAAGTCTGTTACAGGTATTAAAGAATTGGTGCGACCCTCTTCCTTTGTAGTCTAAGCATTAGGCTCCTTTTAGTCAAGGTAAGGGCCATGCAAAGGAAGATGGAATTTCAATTAGGAACCAGATGATTCTCTGCAAATGTCTGTAAAGGGCACGTCATCAGGACCTTCATGCAATGTTTATATTAGCCTCAAAGAGGCTATTGGTTCCAGCAATTTTTCTTCCTGTTTCGCTTATTTCTGACCTAGGCCAGTGGCTTTACTGTGTCCTACCTCCAGCAAGCCCATCCAAGTAGCTTCTTCACTGTCAAGAGATAATAACTTTCTCGTTTAAGGGGGGACACTACCCTTCTGTGCCGCTTGCTTGATATCAATCAAACTGCAGTGGAAGAGTGGCAAGACCATCCCTGCCAAATTTAATTGTCCTATGTCAATTCTGAATATGGAAGTCAGTGTGTTCGCTTAGGAAAACTATTGTTCTAAAATAGCATAAATGTTTTAAATTTTTATGAGTAATATAGTTATAGGAATACCCATAGCAATATACCCAGCTAGTTATTTTGCTATATTGCATTGCTTTTCATAGAAAGATTAAATTTTTGTTTTCCATGTAGTTTGTAGTATTTTACATATAAAAGTAGTTTTTTATCATAAAAGAATGTTAAAGTAGAAAAACTAACCAGCCAGGCATGTCCCTCACAAAATTCTGTCCCAGTGTAATAGGAAAACAATAGTTTTTCTAAAGTGAAATTTATGCCAAAAAGTAGAACGTAGAAAAATATGTTTAAAGTGCTTCAATCTCTACCTTTTCTTTAGCATCGGTGGGTTGAAAATAATTTATAAAAAATTAACTATGTAGTGTAAACTAATGAAACCTTTTGGGAAGGCTCTCTAGATGTTGCTGGATGTAAATATAGCATTTTTTAAAAATCCACTTTTTTTTGCAGAAATTGTTTTTTTTTTAGGTAGTCCCCACCTTAAGCTTATCAAATACAGGGATCAAAAAAGGAAACTTGTGGAAGGAAACTAATGTTCCTGGAAAAACTTGGATGCTCAATCTTTGCCTTTAAGAGTAGAACGCAATAGCTGCTATCGGCCCTGCGTTGCATCGCCTTCTCATTCGCTTCTGCTCTTCCTGCCAGTGAGCAGGAAGGGCGTGCAGACATGGCCTAGTCAGTAGCATGTCTGGCTCGCAACCGAAGTGTTCTGGGTTCGAATCATGCCAAAAAATTCTCAAATTTTTCTTTAAGGCAAATGAATTACTTCATAAAATGAAATCATTTGAGAGATGCGGCAACCTTTAATTCACATTACATGTCATGTTTTTTAATCACCTTCATTATACACGTGACGTCACGTCTCACGTGAGCATTGTGGGCTGTTTGAAGTTCCCGCGCGAATTTATGTGGCTGCGACGTCATGACCCTATCGATCAATCAGGATTTTCGCATCTACAATTTTCTCGTTACGCCACCAATGTCGGCTTTCCTCGACAAGAGCTCCTTAACACTATTGCGTTTAAACCAGTTTATGGAAACAAAAATTCATACCTGCTGCACGTTTCATGAATGCAAAAGGTTCATTCTGAGCACCATTAGTCAAAAAATGTTAGCACATGATCCCTTTAACAATAATGCCAAACAGAGTACTCGAGTTAGTGACAGTTTAAAAAGCGCAGGGTGGGGCACATCCCAAGAATCTGATTATCGCTCTGCAGGCAGCACAATTGCATTGCAGCATTAACCAGTGAAGCAAAGAATGAATCGAACATCAACATAATACTAAGCCATGTAAGGAATGGAACATTAACTTAAAGCACAGTAACGAAAGCACACCTCGAATTCGCTCTGGAAAAGCAGGTCACTGTCGCAGTGTCGCTTGATGAAGGCCGTCGGCAGGTTGTCGGCCGAGATGGAGATGGTGTTGGGCGATGCAGCAAAGCTTCCCCTGGAACAACAACTGCACTGCTTTCCCACATTTGCACCAGCTACTACACCCGGGCGGCAGAATGTGCGGCGACTTCGTGTGTGTAAATCGCCAAAGACTGCCTTCCCCGTCGCATGCAGCATGCATGCGTAGCCTCTTGCTAAGAACCAATGCCGAACGAAGTCTGCACCGATTAGCCTCAGTCGGAAGGGTGAATACGAAAAGTAACAAGCAGCGTTTTTAGGAACGGAAAGTTAGTTATGTTTGTTGAAAAGATATACCGACGACAGTTTCATATTCCTTAGGGTGTGAGTGCCTCGCTGTGAGAATGGGCTTAAACCTTTGAGCTTGTGGAAATGGCAAAGGAACATTTGAAGTAATTGAGAAATTATTCCCATTTATGGCCTACCTATGTAGCTTTAGTTATGCATTTTTGATACTACGACCGACGGTTCTGATAATATTTAAAAGAATTTATGGTAGCAATATGCTCCATTAGTGCTACATACTTCATTTATGGTCATATTCACATTTATTAGGAAGGCTTCTAATTTTAATTTATGGAGAGATGTTTACGCATGTTTGTAAGAACCAAAAAAACGAGCAGACCAAGGGCTATGCATTAATGGTAACTGAGAACCACTAGATTGACAGCTTTAAAGCAAGTTACAATCAGATAGTAGTCATTCACTAAAACAGAAATGGCTACACTTAGAAAAACATGCATAAAGAGCAAAATGCATTCAATCACAGCCAAGGTTTAAAAAAATTGCAAAGCCAGCATGCCAGCATGAAAATCAAGCAAAGTAATTTTTGATGCAAGCAGACCAAGGCAGAAAGTTAAGCCACATAATAGCCCTTTCCATTATCATTTTGCTTCAAGCTCGGGTTCATATTAGGCCAGAGGAATCAGCATCTCAACCAGAACGTGAGGAAGCCAAATTCTAATAGTTAATTAAAGCAAGAACTGCAAAAGTATTCCAAATAAATGCACGCATTTCCTCAACCCTACTATCAAATAATGTGAATTTTCAAACTGATCGAGGAGCGCCTGTGCATTGTACATTTAACATTTTTTCAAGTAATCATTCAGATGGTGCCCAGCACTGCAAAAATTGTTCTTCCACATGAATGTCAAGCCCAAAAAGTGTAAGATAAAGCATGCAAACCAGCCACCAGCACTTTTACAGAACTACTTACGTAAAATCCCGAGAGATAGCCCACTTTAACATCCAAGAGAAAATCGGCTGAAAATCTGGAGTAAGCTAACTTTCGGCGTACAATCAAAGAAAAGTTTTAAAAAATTGCTATGTTTAGGTCGTGTCCCTTCCAAGCTTGTTATGGTGGCGAGGGGCAATGAAGCAAAGACGACTGTACTTCCCAGTCAGCAACGTTCGCTTATATCCCGCCATAGCTAACTAGCCACGTTTACGCCGAGACCATCATTTATCCCAACTAGAGGTGGGCCATCTTTCGGTGTTTAAAAAAATATAGCAAATCAAGCCAGAAATAGGGGGCGGGCTATCTTTCGGGGGTGGGGCATCTCTTGGGATCTTACGGTACTATATTTTTCAGGTAGTGCCTTACTATATGTTTGCTACATTTTACAAATTGGAAACAGTCAAGAAAAATTGGTCACAAGAAGATATCTCTAACGTATGGAGTCTATGAAACAGCACCAGGTAAGAGTATATAGCTAAGAACAACGGCTGAAAGCTATTTAAACTATGTAAACAAAAACAAAAAAAGGACTATAAATTTTTTAGTTGGAAATAGCAAGGCTGTTAGCGGGACAGGGCCATCGAAAAGAGTGGTAAACAAAGACATGGGAGCAAGCCAAGCGGACGGCAGAACAGGAGCACAGGCCTGAGCGAAGCCAAGGCAGCATGCCTAGCAAGAAGTGTGTGTTCACTTTTTCCCCGAGGAACATGTCCATTCTTCTGAATGGTTCTCCGTAGCAGAGCCGTTAGCCCCAGCCTCTCACCTTGACCCTCGTACAGCTGACCGTTTTTCTTCCTGCCATTCCGTTCACGGGGATTTTTTTTTCCGTGGGGGTTTTGGGGAAGGCAAGAAAAAACGGGGGGAAGGGGAAGGAAAGGGAAGAAAAGATGAAGAGCATGTCACATCATGTTCTTAATTTAGTTTCAGCACAACAAACAAAAAAATGTTTTAGAATATGTATTTTGCTATTTCTGCACAATGTCCGATACCAGGGAAGTAAGACGCAGGAATGAAGGGTCCCACTTTTGGCTATGCTTGTTGCTTACAACGACAGTTTATAGGCTTCCACTGATGTCAACAAAAAACTCGATCTCGAAATAAGCCCGAGCCTTATGTTAGGACAAACAGGTGAAACACTCTTTCGCTACGTTCTCTCACATGGAATTGTTGTAAGTTCACACCATGAGACATTCACAGAAAATAATCTTCAAGGCGACTTTTTCTGACCCAAACAAGAAACCAGCTTCCAAAATTTGCACGGGATTCTGTTGGCAAACGCCGGTGTGACGAACGACACATAATACTAAACCTTCTTAGTTTGATACATTTAGAACGATAATTGTGGGAATGCAAATAAATTATGCACCTCGGAGGCAGGCACGTAGCCAGGATTTCGGTTCGGGGGGGCCCGCCCATGATAAAATGCTGTATGAGGGGTAGGGGGAGAGGAGGTCCCAGCAAAATTGAAGATTTGGGGGGGCCCGGGCCCCATGGGCCTCCCCTGACTACGTGCCTGCTCGGAGGCAGGTGATTGCTTTAAAAACAGGCGTGATGTATAATTTCTGTCCCAATGATACAAAATAGAAGAAATTATCTATCTATTTTACACAACAAACTTTTGCTAAATTCCAAAATACAAAAAATTTTATATTTAACATCGACCATAAAAAATATATGTTGCCTTATTTTGCAGCTCTCAGATTTTTATGCTTCCTACATCCCTCACATAGATGTTATCTTATATGGTTAAAACTTCATAACTGTCAGAAATTTTGTAGCTGTCAAGAATTTTGTTGCATAAATGTTTCCTTCTAAATAAATGGTGAGGCCTTTTTCACACTTACATTCATTCTACAAAATATTCCGTTGACTGATTCTATATTTCTGTGGTTTTATATTTTGTCAGTATTTGTCATTGCTCCCAATTGCTAGTTTACATGACATCAAACACTGTAAGGTTGCAAGACGTAGCCTAGAAAACTACTTGGGAAGTTCACACAAACTGTGCCTTGCTTATTACTGTAATGCAAACTGTGCTTTGCAGTAATCATCAAACTTCTACTTATGCTTCCCAGCAAGGGGTAATACATGGAGAGCAATCCAGCAAGAAATGATGCTTGCAAAAGAAAAGCACACCACCACATTGTAGACACAGTGTGCGGGGTCAGTATTGTTTTAAGCATCTGTGTCTTCAAAGAGACATATCTATTCTGCTACACTGAGTGACACAGAATTTCCACAACATGAATGCGTGAGTGTCTAGATGACTCACTTCATGATGCAGACGATGATGACCATCATGAGTGCAACCAGCACGAGGCCACAAATCACTCCGAAAACTATAGCAGCAGGACTCTCCGCGGTGATGTGGTTCGCGATCTGCACCTGCATCCCCAAAATGACAGCAAAATGTTGAAAGGGCAAACGGTGGTATATCGATCTCATTCACAACTGCGTCCCCTATGCTGAAAAGTATACTATCTAGCACTTCCATGCAGAAGCCATCGTGGTACTACAAACAAAACATAAAAGGTAGTCAAAACTGGTTAGGTAGGAAGAACTTGAAGATAAACCCTTTGGAACCCTCAAAATGACAGCTAACATCTCGCTAGGAGGCTTAGCGACTTCAGGGCATTTTGCTAAATCTAGCTCTTAGTGAAATAAACAAAAAGAAAATTCGATCTCTCAGCAAATAATCAGCTGACACTCTGAGGCATCCAGATTTCCTTTCAAGAATGTGCTCCAATTTTGTTTGTCCAATTTTCAGCTATAGTAGCATACTTGTATATTAAAGGATTTCACTGTACATGCACTTGTGACTCACGTTGAAAGATGGAGCCAGTTTTGAATCCTTTGTCACTATATCATTAGTATGATCATTTTAAACGGTATTTCTAAAATGAGTACCATATTCCTGAACAGCTAGCACTAACACTGGGAATAGTCATGCACATCATACTCGAAACATAATTTGTTTTACAACAGAAGCTGTCTATTGTAAAGTATGATGGTACAAAGATGTAGATGCAGTGAAAACAGGTTGCGGCACACTGAGGTAATGCTGAGGTGTATGTATGTATGAGGAGACCTCACAAGTAACAAATGGTCAAAAATGTTCTGGATAAAGCGGAATGCTGTGGTATGCTTACTAACCTTCTAAACACGTTCCCAGGAGAGACAGAGACAGAGGAAAAATATAAAGAAGTTAGGGGAGAGAAAACAGGGAGCGAGCATTGCAGTCAAGCCTCACATAAGTGATCCCCGTCTTTCGTGGATATTTCACAAACTTTTTAAGGAATTTTTAGCTCGAATCCTGTATACTACTATGGCAAGAGTTGCAGTTGAGATAACACTTTCCATTGGTCCCCTCAAGTTCACTCAAGAAATGTTTCTACTGCATCTTGTCACAAATATTAGTAATAAAAAATTCAACAACCCGGCAAAAATGAATAGTTAAAAATATGTATAGAGGCACCTAAATGATAATGCACTGGTATAATAACATCTTGTAAGTCGTAGGTCATAATGTGAAAATTAAAAAAGTTAGATTATTTTTTACATAGAATTATCATACGCTACGGCATAGATATACTAGGTACAGATCAAGTTTTCGCGATTTAGGACGCACGCTGGTAATTACCAACATTTTTTTCTCCTTTTCAAAATTTGCATCTAATGACCAAGCGATTGCCATAGAACTCTCACATAACTCAAAAGTGACTGACCCCAGCACACTTTGTAGCCATTCACTTATTGCCCTTCCTCCCACATGCTTATTCTCCATCGCAGCATCGCTTGCCTCTATGAGTTGAATTTCAGCAAAAAAAGAAAGCAGGGAAGGTATAAAAGTTATGCTGGTATTAGAGGAGTGTGAATATTCAAAACTTAAAATAATTCGTGAGCAGTGCTTGGTTTGATTTACAGTACTTAACTGTTAGATGTATTCAAGTTTCTCGAGAATTAAAAAAATTATAAATAATTTCTTTAGAATTCTTTGATTTCTAATGTCAAGCTTCACCGCTTCGCATCCGGCGCTCTGGTGTCGAGCTTCACCACTTTGCCCAGTGTGCGGGTGTCAAGCTTCACTGCTTTGCACCATCGTGCTAGGGCAAACGTCTGATATCGAGACCTAAAGCCCTTGATAAAATACACGCTTTGCATTTCTTACAAGTACCGACAGACATTGTTGGGCGGTTGCATGAAATCGCGCTACCTGAGCAAGCACTGCACCGCCATTTGCTTCCAAGGAGCGCACGAGACACCAGCCTGTGTCGCCAGTGCACTTGACGTCGCACTTGTGAACAAGCACAAACGCATCAAGCGGCTTTGCTTCGGTTGGCTCGATGGTCTCGGAAAGTTTGCTCGCTATTTTAGGTCAGCCCTCCTTGGTTTACGGATTATAGTTCGACCTCCGATTTTGAAGGACAGCTTTGTAAACATGAGGTAGAAAGCCTCTGGAGGAGGCGACATAAGGCCACCAAAGGTGAGGAGTGTGGAGGACACGCCCCCAACGATGACCAAAACCAAAAGATGTTGTTGGACAAAAGGAGAGCTGACTTTGCGCCAACAGCTGTTTTGGTCACCCTCAGGGAGGTGACCAAAACAGCTGTTGAGTCCACTCTCTTCGTCCATTAGCGTCTCTGTGGTTTTGGTCATTACATAGGGACGTGTCCCTTCATTTCTGGCTTTACCTTTAGTGGCCTCTTGTCACCTCCAGACGCTTCCCACCTCCGTGTCTGAAAAGGACAGCTCCGGATGCTAGAGGACAGCTCTAGCATGTATGGTTACTTGGAAACCCTAACGCATTTAATGGGAAAAAGGGTGAGAGGGCCCAGGACTTACCGGTCTCCACCGGGGCAAGTAAGGGCTCTGCTGCGACAGCAGGGTCCCATTGGATCCTCGCACGTGCACTTGCACAAAGCCCGTGTAGTTGGTGTTTGCAGCCAGCGCGCCGTCCCTCGCCGTACTCCGTCTCGAAGGTGGGAAGCAGACGGAGGCGCTCTCCGATGTGTTGTGCGCCGGGTTCTCGGTCACTCCCCGCCAGAGCCGCGCGTCCTCCGTCGAGAAGGAAGGGCTCCGCAATGCAGACTCAGCGGAGCACCGCGCGTTCGGTCATCCCCTAGGACAACTTCTTCGACGAACTTGTCGCTTTTGGAGAGGATTGGGGAGGAGGTGATGTGGAGATTAATTGATGTTTCAGCCGGTTTTGCACCGCTACCTCCCTTGGCAAAAAGCAATAAGCAACAAAGAGAAAAATTACTTGTATTAGACTAAAACATACACCCAAAGCGTGTTTTTGGTGTGCCGTAACATTTTTTTAAATACTTTTTGAAGATACAGTTTTAGTGTACTTTGTAGCTTAGTGGTGCACTGTGTACACATACTCCATTCTCCCCAAAATCGTTTATTATAATAAAAAAGAGAAAACACATTTATTAAAGTAATGTCCCTCGAAAATATTTTCTGTATATTAAAATTAAATGAGCTTAGAAGCGACACAAGTGGAAGGTTGGGAACAACCTTCATAAGTTCAGCTGAATTTTCATGTAAAAAATGGTGCCGCGTTAGTGGAGGACTTTGAGAAACTATTCAATATTCAATTAAAAATATTCGGCCAAAAGCACTGTTATTCGTTCCGAGTTTGCTTCAAACTCAAAATAGACTATTCGCACGTAACTAAAAATTAGTACAAACTTTTAGTGTATTGCTTTCTGCCAGGGGTGGGAATGTCACAGAACAGTCGGGAGAAAAGCTTGACCCGATTTGGCTTAGCTGCGTGACTGTAGGGTGACAAGCAAACACTCGGCCTAAATCAGAAGACACCAACGGGCTAAACCAGTCACGATCCAAAATTTTCAAAAGTGGAAACAGCGCAAGAAAAAGTAACAAAGGACAAGTAAAGAAGTACACGGACACAGTCGCGGACCATCAACTGAAAGGTTTAATTTTCAAGCGAACCAGAAAATAAACACCGGAAGCAGAGAGGAAAGAACCAAACAAGACACAAAAAATACAACCCGATCAAGAAGACTTCTACTAGTCATGTCTCTTTCACACGTGCTTGCCACTGTTCTTGATAAAAAAGACTTAGTCAGCCCCAAGTGCACCGACGGTGCGCTAACACATTACCCTTCCTTTTTGATAAAATAAAAAAGGCCTCTTCAATCTTCTCTGGCGGTATTATTTTTGTTACGCGTCAGGATCGTCAAGTCATTGAACAAAGGCATGCAGCCGCACCTCCTGCAATGTATCGCAATCAAAACTTTGGAAAATATGAATAATGCAGTTCAACTTGAAGGGAATATCAAATAGCGTATTATAATCGAAACTACTATTAAAAACTCAAATATTCACACAGTCCTAGTGCATTCATAAGTGTAGTGCCACATGCCAAGGTAGTTCAGCATAGGAATAATGAGACCTCCTAAATCATGAAGCACATATGTAACAAAACATTTATCTCGATGCACAACACGGTTGAACATGTCTCGAAATTTCAACTGTGCTGTATAGAAAGAATTGCCATCCAAGGGTGTAGATGCTTGTTTGAGTCAGATTTGTCTGTGGTATGCCAACTTTACATACTGTTAAGGACAAACACATAAATCTGACCAAACAGAACCTACCTGCTGATTGCTTCGGCAATATAGGCACCATTAGAGTTTCCCTTGTGAACCTCTTGGTAGGACGTGATGTTGAGCTGCCGCTGATCTTTGGGCAGAGACTCCAGGGTTTCCCACGTGCTAGCTTCACCACAATACTCGATAGCATCTGTAAAGTAAAGAAAATGAAGGCACTTGATGTTTTCCTGCAAACACTACTACCTAGGAGCACATAGAGTCATCGCAGGCACGAAAGTAAGGTGATAAATTATCACTTCTTGCAGATTCAGATAGGATGACCATTGTACTAGTACTTGTCTGCTTTCGTATGATCATCTACCACAAGTCTGCACTTATACTACACTGACCAAATTGCTCCATTATGATAGAGGGAATTGGCTGGCCGAGTGCAGGCGCTTTGAGTAGGATGAGGCATCAGTAGATCAATTGATGCTGGTCTATTGATACCAGCGGCAGTTGTTCTAGTCTGTCCATAATGTTTTCGGGAATTGCGCAGCAACAAGAAGGCCCTCTGCAAAAACATCATTCAAATAAACAACCATCCGACAAGGTGACCGTCATTTGCTAAAACAGCGTTCGATAGAAACAGCGTTCGACTACCATAAAATACCGGAGAAGCACCCAGCTCACTTCCACTGAAAACTGTGTTATTCTAGACATCGGCGCTTGTCCAACCAAATCAGGCGCTTGACATGTAATTTGCAGAATTCCCAAGTTTGGGAAATGTCAATAGTGGACGCTCGAACGAAGTGGGTGTTTCCATGTATTTTACGGCAGGTAGCTCCAAACGGTGCAGTGCTCACAGAATGTTTCCGTTCCGCTCGGACACCCTCTTGAGGTGCAGCTTGAGTTGCTGCTGCCTCTTCTCCCTCTCCATTTTCTGCAGGTTGAACTTGGGAAGCTGCGCAGGACCTGCGAGCAAAGGAAAGCGACGAGCAAGGCAGAAATGAGAGAAAACGCTTGATTCTTTTTAGTGAGCTTAGAGTTACAGTCGCACGGCTCCGTACACTTTACAAAAGACACGGTGTTTGCTGCAGACGTGATGAGAGAATTATGTGGGGACATGCCTCGAAAGCATTTTGGAAGCATGTTCGCTTCATTCGTTTATGCGATTCGAACATGTCTTCAAAAAGTTTTCGTATGGGCGACATGTCAGGACCGTCATGCAAGGAGGAAACATGCCTCAAACAGTGTTTGCAAACTGTCTTTTGTATGATGAATTAGCAGTATGACCATGGTTTAACAGAACAGCTCTGTGGAGGAGTACTGCACTCCTGTAGTACTTTGTCACATGAAAATGACTCTCTGAAAGTGTCCGCGAGATGCAGGAATCTCCAAAAACTTTGTTATCGATCGATCAGTCAATGAATCAGTCACGTTTTATTGTGCCCCCAGACAGCCGGCAAAGCTTAGGAGGGGCACACACACGAGGTGAAAGATAAAATACGACTATATAGATAATCACGAGTAGAATACACTTCTCTTCAACTTTTCCGAATTAGTGAAGAAGTCCACATCAGAGATAACAGAACTCATCATGTATAAGCTGCGTGCGTGCCACTGAAGGGCCAGATTTCTAAGTCACGAGAGTATGTATGAACCTGAACTTACGTGGTTCAGGTCCATACTTATAAAAAAGGAGGCACATAAGCCTCACCGATGTACAAGACGCACCGGACGGAAATTTGAGAAAAAGCTAAAACTTGCGCACCGAAAAATATGTTACGTATACTTCCACTGCACGGGCGTGAAAAGCAACGCCGAGGCTCGGAGCTCACCGATGGGTGGCGCGTGCAGGTCGACTTTGCGGTGACTCCGCTGAGGTTGCCGCAGCCAGCCTTGGTTGACGGTGCAGATGCGCACAGTGTAGTTGGTGTTGGGCTTGATGGTCAGCGTGTACTTGTGAGTCGTCGGAGTTGACCTCATGCGGCTCTTTGACGGCGCTCGGTGTCAAACAAGCCAGTCTCCCTTCTGAAGAAGGCGTGACCTTCCAGCGATACCTGCATGGGGTCAAATGCACAGATGAGACACTTAAGAAAAAAGAAATGCACAATCGAGGCTCATATGAATACTTCCATTTGCTTACGACAGAGTTGTTGTGATTCTTTAGGTCCGCTTCAGATGCGGGCAGATTTCTCCTAGCAACTTGACGTCGCAACACCAGCAATACAGGCCATGGTGTTCATATGCAGCAACCGAATTGCTACGATTTGTCACATCATCATTAAATTTTAGTTTTCTTGCGCTATTTAGATGCACAGTGATGCACTATAAGCATGTTTTTATATCTGTAAATGGCATTGAGAATACTAACTAATCTTTCTGAAATACTTTTATTAAAAACAAACGATCAATTTCAAATCAGAACCAAGTCTTTATAGCTGTCATCATCACCGCCACAGGTGTTGTCGCGTAGAAAATATTGTGTTCCTGATTGGCTGCTGCCGCTTCAACCGTATCCGGGTTATCCGGGTCACTGCGTCTGTTTCGAGCCGAACACGATCCGAGAAAATTTGTGTCGCAGCATCAGGTTCTAGGAAAAGCTAGGGAACAACTCGCATAGCAACACCAAATTGCTGGAAAAGTTGCCCCGTCTGAAGCGGGCCTTATCACGAAAGACAACACGCTGGCTCCATCTATGAGGTGACCCTGGAACGGCATTTCACTAGAGCCGAGAGTTTTGTGGTATTATTAGCAAGATAAAATGTACCCAGTACATACTTACTTGATGAGAAATGGTCATATATAACTTTGCAAAGCTTTTCAAGTCAAGAAATAAAGAATGATGCGCCAAAAAAGTTGGTAATGTACGGAAATGCCAAATGTTCCACGGCTGCCTAATAGATGGCGGCAGTGTGATCTCTCATCGTAAGAGATCCCAAGAAGTCTTAAGGCACACAGTTGTAAGCAGTTGAGAGTGTGTGAGCCAGCCTTAACCTTCTTTCAAACAAAAACAAAAACTTGGGGGATGCTCAGGCTTTGCCTTTACGAGAGGAACGCGATAGTGCTATATCAGGTCCGCGTTCCCAAAGCCTTCTCATACAAACATTCACGCTCAGTTCCCAAAGCGTGATGTGCGATGGTCTAGTCAATAGACGTCACGTCGGTGGCTGTGATCATCATGACCCTATCGACTCCGCTGGTTAGCAGAAAATTTTCCGTCTATAGTTTTCAGGAAAATTTCTACTAAATTTGGTGGAGAATATTCCCGCTAAATTTGGTGGGAAAACTTCCTACTAAATTTGGCGGGACAAGTTTTCCACTATATTTAGTGGGACAATTTTCCTGCCCAATTTAGCGAGTCGATAGGGTCATGACATCACAGCCATGGTGTGACGTCACAACATGAGCTGCGCACGGTTGCATCATTGGATGTCAGCACGCCAAATTTTCTGCGACTCAAACTCCCTAAATGCCATCGCATTAAAAAAAAAAAGGCTCTTACCAGTACAGAAAGGATGCATGCAAGTCATGGTAGTAACAAAGTACTTTTGTGGTTGGGAGTAGTTGTAATTGATAACTGTTTTCGTTTGGCAGCACGTGCAAGACCGGGAGAGAAGAGAGAGGTTTGCGAAAGTGACCTTGTATCCAAGAATGGTGCCTCGTGCGTCTTCTGGGGGCTCCCACGATGATCACGCTGTAGGTCATGTTCATTTCCGGGTTGGCAAAACAGTGCATCTCAACGTTCTAGGGGTGCACCAGCCACTGTCGGGAGAGCAAGAAGCAGCAAAAAAAGACAATGATTAGGACGGGTCATCCAGATAACTTTTTTTCAAAACAACTCATCCTGCGAGACGCTGATGCGAGATAAAAGGGATATAAAGCCTCCGAGACACAACTATTACGGTAAAAGCTGTATATGCATTTATTTTCCACAGTTCTGACAGATAATTAAGCACATTCGTGCTATTTATTTTCCTTTGTTTTTATGGTACATGGCACAGGTTTAGTGGGCAGAGTGACCAAATATTAGCAAAAAAAATGCTATAACAGGAAGTTATAATTTCTATGAAGGTATGCTCTATGACAGTGTGTGTCGTTGTCTAAAAGCAGTTTTCAGTTTTGTCCCCAGGACATGTGAGGATTTGGTTATGTATATTCAATCAGCTACAACACTTTCAAATAATTTGTTGGTTCAAGGAATCAGACAATTTCTTAAAGACAGTGCAGAAGATACTCTCGAATGTTTTCAAAATATATGCACTTAATGCTAAAGGTGTTCGACACAAGTTAAAAACTAGAATGTTTAAGCTACGAAGCATGTCATATAGTGTTTTAACGTTTAAGCTGCAGGAGCGTCACAATAAAGTTATTCAACTTGTGCAACAACTAGAAACTTTGACTGGACACTACATTAGCATGAATCAGTTAATGCTCCATTTCTTTAGCTTCCACCAAACAAGATTCACCAGGGAGAATGGGCATGAACTCTTAAGGCTCGTTCACCCACTCTTGCGACTAGTGCGTCCGGAAACGGTATGGCCGAGAGAGACCAGACCGGTTTTTAGTTTGGACAGTCTACATCTGAGCTGGTCCTAAGACATCGCAAGAAGCTTAAAAACCGAGTCTGGTTCTCTCTCGGTCGTACTCGGCTCACTTCACTCAGCTAAGTGTGGCGCAACTAGTCGATATATCCTGAACTTACTTCCATCCGCAGTGCTGACATCCAACTGATCTGACCAATTGCCGCAGCCAATAATGTTGCAAGCACGCATCTGGGAGTGAGAAAGCAAAAAATATTACCATATGTATACAGCTCGACTGAATGAATGTGACACAACATTATAAGAAAAAACACTCCATCACAGTTCCAAGAAGCACACTCAGAAGTGAGGTCAGGGTCACAGTGGTAATACAGCACCCACAACAATGTGGAGGCATGTGCAATTTTTTACAAGTTTAGTTATGGATAGAACATTTCATTATACAAATTAGACAATTCATTACACACATACAACATGTGACATGCACTGCAATACTGTAACATGTAACATCATGATGTTTATTAAAACAGTGTCAAAATAGAGCATTCTTGATGCTCCACAGCTACAATGTTATATGTTGCAACATTGCGATGCTGTATCGTCGCAACATTGCAATGTATATTGCATATTTCAATGCAATACTATTGCTTTGCTTAAACAACCCTTTTATCAAAAGTCATGGATTTGCAAGCTTACATTGCTGAAATGGCTAGATTGTTAATGCAATCCTAAGCTCAAGCTAGTATATAAAGCTGTACTTAAGATTATATTAGGAATGTAATGCAAAGGCTGCATTAACAATGCAGCTCTTCTAAAGTTGCACTGCTAGTACAACACCTGTAGCAATATACACTTGCAAAAGAATAGGTTTTGTTGTAAAAGTTAATTCAGCAAGCAAATTCATATTGAAACATTTCAACATATGCTGCAATGTAGCAACATGCAGTATTGCAAAGTTACAATACTTTCTAACATCACAATTAAAAATACAACATACTATAAGCGACTTAATTTTTGCAGGCTCAAATTTTTAGCGAATCGGGCCAAAGCTGAAAATTTGAAATTATTAGCGAGTTCTAATTTTCGTAAATCAAGTGTAGCTTCCGTAGCGTTCACATATTGCCTGAATTGTACGCAGGACATATTTTCGCGAATTTTAGGCGATTCCAAAATTCAGCGAGAATTAGGTCTTCGCTTGAAACTTTAGTCGTTTACAGCACACTGCAATTCCACAACATGCAGCATTGCAATGATGCATTGCTTCACAACACCAGACTGAAAAATGCGACATACATGACAATGTTATGACATGCACAGTTGCAATGTTACGTGACTTCATGACACCTCATTAAAAATTCAACATACATTACAATGTCGCAACATGCAGCATTGAAATACTGTATTGCATTACATCGTAACATTTGCTACGTCATGACATAACAAGGCAACGCTGTTGAAGCGTGGGAAAAAACGCAATCGGATATCAACGAGCAACTTTTCGTCACTTGTTTGACCCACCTGAAAGACATATTGCTCCCCGGGCGTGAGCCCAGCGTAGACATACATGTGCTTGAGCCTGTTCTGCGGTTCTGCCGACAGTGTGGTTTGGTTCCTGTGCGTCTGGCCTGGCCTGAACAGTTCCAGGTTGTACTGGCTGATGTTGGCCCCATTGTCGTGGCTGGGCCTCCGCCAGGCAAACACCAATGTTTCGTTTGTCGTTGCCAACAGGTGGACTTGGTTGATCTTTGGAGGTACTGCAAGTGGGAATGCCAACATCCGTGGCAGCACGACATGCATCACAGCGCATTTGTGCAAAAGGTTGCACCGACTTAGCCCCATGACTTTATACAGGGGGTTTGCGAGAAAAAGGAACCACGTTTTCATTGCCACAAAAACAAACTGTGTTGCCGAGCTTCCCAGCATTCGTTTCACGCCATTAAACTTTCGTCTACCTCTTCATTAACAAGCCATACTGCCCAAATTACATCTGTCATCAGTTTTTCAGTGTTCCCAGTATAGCCTTTCAGTTTGAAAAACAAAAAAATCGAAAATTTGAAAATTAAAAACAAAATTTGAGAAGAAAGTTATTTTGACCTATTACTATACTTCGTTTCACCATAACTTAGCAAAGAGTGAATGCTACTGCCCCTCTGAGTCGTTCAGTGCATCAGAGGGAGACACAAGATTCTACCTTACCAGTTTGGACAGTGCTGTCGAACTCACAAACGGGAGAAAGAGGAAAGCGACTTTTGTATGAATTTTGAGTGATGCGCTCATCTCCTAGGGGGAGAATAGGGACGTCTGGAACACACGAAAGAGGGTTAAAGTAAAATGGAATTTCTTTTTCCCCTCTTGTCCAACTGCTTGGGTTACACTCTTGCCTCTTTACATACCCTCAGTAAGGGTTGTCACGTGCTTTGCCTTCGTCGCTCTGACTGGCTCAAAGGGGACGTAGCGTTCACGTTTTGCCAAGCTACCGTGAAACTAAGTATAGTTCAGCCGTGTTTGACAATCTGTTGAACCGATTTTAGGCATATTTGCGATCATCAATATTTCGCAGGCCTTTGAAGCCCCGAAGTTCGCTTCCCGAGCGGTTCCTCGTTTCGAACTGCAGTCTGCTCACCGTCCGGAGGCATGGTGATGTTACGCTGCTCCCAGGGCCCGTTGCCCACCGAGTTGACGGCGGCCAGACGAAAGCCGTATGTGGCCCCCGGAGCCAGGTAGTGCACCAGGTAGGAGGTCATGTTGGGAGGCACTGCGTTGTGCACGTCCAGCCAGTCGGCCTCGGTGCTGTAGTTGCGCACCTGGAATTGATGTCACGTGAGGGAGGTCAGGCCGACCGGGACGATCGGTCAGCATCGGAAGAGGACTTCGAGCAACTACCGCTCGATCTACTGACAGCATCTCCGCAGTGAGCGATGCTCGTTTTCACGTCCCTTTGCAGACACAGGCCACACACTAAAGAATCGGGTTGTCTCAGGTCCGACTCCCTAAGAGCCCGTTCACACGCTCGCGTTTGCTTACGGCCGAGTTCTCGCTATCGTCTTACGATGGGAGGACACGTCCTAAGAAATTTAAAGAGGTTTCAAGGCATTCGGTTCCAAGGAGTAGCAAGTGTGTGAATGGACCTTTAAAGTGACTGACAGAGAGTATTTATGCTCGCCGTGGTTTTTATTTGTACATGACATATATGAGAGCCCAGCTACCCAAAACACAATTTGTGGCTCATAATTCGTTTTTTTTTTCCTCTTGAGAACTGCCGATAGAGAACTGGCGGTTTGAGTCACGCTTCGCTGTTTCCTCCGTCTTCACGTGCCGTTCAGACGCACTTACCAAATATCAAGTCAAAGTCATCGAAGCATATTCAATATTGAAAAAAGAAAATATATACGAAACCCATTTTTGTAGCTTCTAAAAAGCTGCAAAAAAAAAAAAGAAGAGTTGCACAGAGTATTAGAAGTACATGCACTGTATCGCTGGACTTGCGGGCTGGACGAAGTGGACTAAGTGACGGCTATGGACGACGCGCATGGGACCTCTACTTCAGAACTGTCGTTGGCTGTACCGGCAAATATGTCTAGCATCAAAAAATATTTTTCTTACCGATCAAAGCAATTAAGATTTATTCCGTGTATACGCCCGATCACCAAGCTGGTCGGCACGAAGATGTCGCCGAGTCGTCGTCCCTTCTCCTGGCTGAAGACATTGCTCGTCTTATGCATAATGAGCGTCTGCACGCTTTTTGTCTCGCGGCCAAAGCAAAAAACGAAAGAAAAAAAAGAAAATCTGGTCGGCTGTAGCCACGTGACCTCCAGCAACTCTCTCCCTCTACAGTTCTCCCTCCTCCCCAGTCCTCATGTTGCGGCCATTAATTCCGTGCTCATGTTTCGCATTCGGTTTCGAGCAGATGCATTTTTTTACTTTATTAAAAATATATGTGACTCTGAGGCAAAATATGATTGGGTAGTTTTCCTAACACCACAATAAATTGCCTAAAAATAAAAAAAAAGTTTGAAGGTGTTAGTGTTTTTATAAGGGTGTTGTAGCAACACCCTTGAAGCCAATACACACATGCATCTCAGTGTTTGCATAGCGTAGGTCAGTGCTGCATCAGTGCTACTGTGACTAAGCGCTGACAGTAGCAGACGAGTTAGCAGCAAATCAGTGCTGTTGACTCAGCACCGAGTCAGCACTGCATTGTTTGTGAAACCAAGAAAAGGTTACATGTGACATGTGTCAGAGAGGCTGATACAGCACAAAGTCAGCTAAGGTGTGTGTGTGAACAGTTCTTTAAGTGCTCGTGAACATCCTGGAAATAGTGTGCTGGCGATCTGAACATGTATGTACAAGCAACAAGTTCACAAAAAGCACACAGTGCATAGAGTCGTCACATGCATGTCACATGCACAGAAACACCAAATACAGACTCAATAGAAGAGTGTACGAGACCTGAACGGTGACCCTCCTGACTGCTTCTCTGCTTTACGGCTTGACAACTGAAAGAGCCTGCTTTACAGGTGATCGGCTCCAAAGTTATGAAGGTTGCCTTGTTGCCTTGTTCTAGTCAATATTTCACATAAAGGATAATATTTGGAAGTTCAGAAAATGTATCTCCAACATAAAAACTATTTGTACAGGCAATAATTAATCGATGCAATTGCTACAACAGCTTTCACTGAAGCTGTTTGAAGTGGAGTGCAAGTTGGCTCGCCGCGATACCCCACAGCACCCTTTTCCGTTCCTTTTTTTTTACACCCTTCAAGAATTAGGGGTTTCCCATGCAACAGCACCCTATTAATTAAAAAAAAGGGGTCTGGTACACTACCCAAGGGAGCTCAAAAAGTAATGCACGTGTATTGTATAAGTCTTATTAAAAGCCCAACATTTTGGTAAGGTTCAATTTACATACAAAAGAATAAACAAATAGGACGAACACAGGACACGTCATCATTCAACGAACATGAATAAAACAGAACTGCCCCCCAAAAGCGTCAATAAATCTTGGAAGAAAAGGACATTTCCCTTTCCTTCAACAAATTTCATTTCTCTCCTTCCAAAATTTGATGACATTTTTTTTTCTGGGGGGGGGGGGGGCAGTTTTGTTTTGTTCTTGCCTATTGCTAGTTTAAAAAGGCTATCTTCTGTGCCTCCGTCCTATTTGTTTATTATTTCGTGTGTAAAGTGTAAGTCCCAGAGTACCATTTTTTACACCTTAAGGGTGTAAAAATTAAAAGGTATATGTTTATGTGTTTCTCTCATCGTGTAGACCAAGATTCTCCAAACGTTTTGGCTAGGGGGCCGCATTGGGGACCTGTTGCAGTCTCGAGGGCGGGAAATTAGATACGACAATACAAACGGGAAGTATTAAATAAATAAGCATTTAAATACAGAAATGTAATCTAGAGAAAAAATTAAAGAAGTGTAATACATATACTTTAATTTTAAGTGCACTATTTTACTATTTATGACATTACCAAATAATTGTGACCCTGAGAACCCACCACACATAAAAGAAAGTGCATAGGAGTTTTGGCATATTCACATGGGTAGGAGACTGATGAAAGTGGTAGATCAGATCACATCGCTATGCATGATATACATGAGGATGCAAAGGAATTTTTTTATAGTTATGAAGACATGGAACTATGAATAGTAATTCTGGTGATGACAATGCACAATAAAAATATGCAGAGAGAACTGGCGTTTCTATGCAGTTTTCTAGGCATGTGCGAAAAGTAGATTTTGAACTCTACGCGAATTCGCAGTGAATGTAGTGGTTTTGGCCGAATATTTTTTAATCGAATATTGAATAGTTTTTACAAGCTTTTCACAACTGCATCATGCCTAAACAAAAACTGATCTGAACTCGTGAAGCTTGCTCTCAAGCTTCCAGTTGTCCATATCTAAGCTAATTTTTAATCTACAGTAAAATTCTGAGAAAGCGCTTCCTCAAAATTTGTAGATAATCATGTAAAACTGGGGGACCTTGGAGAAACAATACAAAGACATTTTCTTTGTGTGTTTTCCGAATGTTACAAAATTGAAGGGTGGGTGCTTATTGTAGAATGGGCGGATGTTCGGTACTTTAATTTATGGTAGCTATAGTTATAAACTGTGACCTCAGAAAGTCCACGGCCTACATGAGAATGGGAAGTAGTAAATAATGCATTTGACATGAAATCAAACCTATGCCCACTGGGCAACCAAATTTGGTTTGACAGGTGGTGCCATCTTATGGGGACTTTGCAACTTGACTTCCTTCAGCTGCAATAATTGTACCCGATCTCGAGCTCGAATGTCCGAGTTCCTTTCCGAACTGTGACGCAGTGCTCGCGTCCGATCGCTCGGTGGCTAGGCCTTCCTAAAAGTTGCCCATTTTGGCCACCAGCCGTGCGAACAAGCAGTCGACTGAGGCGCCTCCTATTCACTGCACTGGGACAATAGAGACGCCCAGCTATACCTAATCGAGGAGATTTATAAGTGGTCTTGCTATATGCAAATATTCTTTATTAAATCTACAACTTAAAAAAGAAAGACACTCATGAATTACGATTTTAAGTTGTCGGGACATACCTGCCTAACATATAATCTTGCAAAAGAGCCACTGCCTAATTTTGAAAAAAATTATTGTAGTGTACATATCAAGATGCAACATGCTTCCGTTTCTTTTTACACACACACCCACTCGCGCGTGCACCATCCCGCTTCCGCCTTAAGAACGTGACTGCAAATATTTCTACTTTCCAAAGTGTCGATCGCGGCGTGTTAGCCCCGTTGAGAGCGCTTCTTACCGAGCACTGGTGCACTGCTGAAAAGCAACACCCGCGGAGCTCGCTTTCGCGGGTGTTGCTCTCCATAGTGCACCGGCGCTCGGCAACAAGCGCGCTCAACGGGCCTAACTTCGCCGCGATCAACACTTCGAAAAATACGAATATCAGAGTTCATCTTGAAGCGAATATCGAATACTGTATTATTCGAAACGGTAGTATTCGAATATTCGCACAACACTATCAGTTTTCGCTCATTCTTTCTGGTATCTTCGTTTTCGCTTTTGGTGCGTGTAGCACGGGGCCAATTTTTTGAGGAGCGCTTTTTTTCTTTTTGCATTGGTAGCAGCGGGTTGCAGGCCGGTCGTCACTGGAAAGACCGCGGCCATTAGCGGGCCGGCCGGAACGCCTCCACGGGTCGGATCTGGCTCGCGGGCCGGGGTTTTGAGACCCTGGTGCAGACAATCAAACCACGGCGATATCGGCAAGCTTCATGTCGTACTTCACAGAGAGTGTAACACTTTCACCATTACCTATGTCTGTAAACTCGGAAACCAGCGTTCGAGACCGCTGAACATAAAGAGAAGGGTCGAAATGTCGTCATCAGAATTATCGTCATCATATTTTCTCTGTCCGGTTTTCTCAATGTTGGCCGTTCACCAGCTTTCCTCGTTTCTAGTGCTGTCTCACGCATTCCTTTTTTTAAATCTCTTTTCTCCCTCTTGAAATTTCAAAATGCCCCGCAACACTAGAGAAAAAAGAAAGGGGGGGGGGGCTACAGTGGCATAACTTTAAAAATGAGCAGGTTTTTATCTTCAAAGTCTTATAATGCATGGAATGTAGCATTTATGAAATTATGAAGTGATTGCTTAAATTTGTTTAGAAGGCATTAAACAGTACTTTAAGGTTGTAAGAAACCTATTACTTATTCATTTCCACACTAAACTCAGCGGAGAAATTGAATTGGTGTATAGATCGCATGACGTTAAGTTTAACCGTTAAATTCACAAGGCAATCTAAAAACTGTACGGCACGTGTGACATTCATTTTTCCAAGAAATGGTCGCGTGACTTCAAATTCCCACCAAATTAAGTGAGGAAACATATAGTGCCACGTGAAGTCAAATACCCCGCGAAATTTAGTGTGGAAAGTAAATTGGTGTAAATTTCCCGTACCGTACGTCAATTTCACCCGCTAAATTTAGCCAGAAAATACACGGACAGACGGATGAGTTTCTGGAATTAGGCTGTTCCGTACAAAAAAATTCAATGCCCTTGCCTTTTCTTTGTATTTGGTGGAGAGGAATATAAAGTGTATTTTAAAATACACTTTACACTCATCTTCAACAAATACAAAGAAAAGGCAAGTTCCTCCTATCCCGATAACAGCGGTGTCCCGCTACTAGAAAAAAACTCACAAGCACTGCCCAGAGACACGGTACCTCAAGGACTGTGCGAACAAAACACACCAAACGCCGTGCATAAAAAAAAAGAGAAAGTTTGCGTGTTTTTTTTTCTTTTTAAATGCGTTAACATATCGTTTCTGTGTTTCTTTTTTCTTCTTTTCTTTTTGGCACAACTCAATCATGTATCACTGGTTTTTTACTTTTTTTATTGCGTGTGTTTCATTTCTGATGCCTCATCTTCCTCTTTATTTCACAATACATCAGTCTGGCGGCAGCGCTCTGTGTTCTCTTATTTTCCTCTCTAATCGTCAGCTTTGTTCTAATATCTTGTCATGACGCCAACTAGCTCAGCTCACCACATTACCACAAATACGTTAACGTCGCGGCGCGCGTGCGTCGTTGTGTGGACCCAACGTGACGAGCGCGCTCCAAGCGTCTGTGCAAGGACGGAAACGGAAAAGACGAGGAAAACAACAAACAAACAAAAAAAAAACATTCCCGAAGCGGATTGCAATTGGAGAAAGGCTGCACTTGCGGTATAGCAAATGCCGTGCACGGCATCTGCTGCGTCCTGTTTGGACAGCCCTTTAGTAGTAGTCAGATTTCTTGCGAATCGGAAGAGCGTCCCGGTCGACAGGAAGGGAAGAACAAGACCCGCGCAAGACCAGGAGCGCCATCATCTTCTCTTGCTTACTCGATATACTCGAGAGGAGCCAATACCACCTCGAAGACAAGAGGCCTAACGCCATGACGCCATAAATAGTGGATTCAGGCAGCGCCGCCTAGCTTGCGTCAGCGTGATCGTCGCTTGGGTGTCGGGGATCCGCTAGCGATGACGTCACGGCGCCAGGCCTTGTTCTCTAGGCGGTATTGGAAGAGCAGGGAGCAAACGAAGGAAGACTCGCCTGGAGGTGGTATCGCGAGACGGGCTGGTTGCCCGAGTGTCGCACCCTCCAGCTGAGCTTGGCCGTCCTCGCGTCCTCGGCCTTCAGCGACGACAGGTTCACTTCGGGGGACTCTGCGTGAGGTCCGGCAGGCAAACGAAAGGAATGCGGTACACTGCGCGACAATGTAATGCAAACACACCATCGGCATTCTTTTTCTTTCGCATTTTACTTTAAAAGTTATACATGTCTGCAAGTAGCCACGCTTGAAAAGCGTCTGGACCATGCATGGTGGAGAAAGAGAGGCACGGTGTCTGAACAGCGCCGCCTCGCCAAGGAGCATGTGTTTCGAAGGTTCGCTCCCCTTCTTGCAAACTCCGTGAAATGGCGCAGCATGACAGCAGCTCGGGAAACTGTCCTCATTCGAGCACAGATTGTCAAGGCCGCGAGGCGCGCGACCGCGCCTGCGCGCACAGCCCCAACCCGACAAGGCCCTTGCTGAGGAAATGCGCGAAGCCAGCAGAGTGGAATTTCGATCCCCTTTTCTGGCCTTGTCTCTTACTCCACCGGGGACGCACAAAAGCAACCTCGATGGAAACGACACGATGGGATGGCTCTCAACACGCCCCACAACGTTCGTATTGGAGTGTTGGCACATGGCTTGCATTGACGTCACTACAGCCGCCATTGCTCCGTACCATGTTCCTGTGCCCGTACCTCCTGCAGAATACATTTGGCACTATCGAATCTGTTCTTCTCCGCAAGGCTTGCCAAGAAGAACAAATTCGATTTTGAGAAATGTATGCTGCAGAAGGAAGGAGGCACAGGAGCGTGCTACGGAGCAATGGCGGATGGTACGGTGCCATATGACGTCACATGCAAGGCATGTGTTAGCTAAATAATCTGCGTTAATGAGATAACAATGCACACCGCAAAAAAAAATATATATATATATACTGGTTTTCCTAATAGGACCGCGAACCATAGTGCGTTGGCTCAACACGGGTATAGCGTGCACCAGATTTATTTTCGGAAGTGTTGGAACAAGTTAGCTGGAACACCCCGTATAATGTTTTCGAAAGTGACCACTCCAGGCCGCAATTGAATTATTAGATCCCACAAAGCCACCAAGATTAGAGGATAACTCCTCCAAGGCCCGTTCGGTGGTGACGAGGGAAAGAAATCGCCGGGTTTAGACATCCTGTCAAATGCAAGACGCAGTTCCTACCCTACTACGCAGTCCCCGTTCCCACGCGGATGGGGGGAGTGTGTTAGCGCACCAATTAATGCCCGTTGACAGCCTTGCGTTTGCTTAGGACCGAGTTCTTGTGATCCCGTACGACGAGAGAGAATACACTGGCGCGTTTCGCGGTATTCGCGAGATCAAACGTACGTACAATCTATGATAAATTGTCGTTTGTAACATTGTCATCAGTTGTTTCTTTTTTCCGGCCAAAAAAGAGAACGATGCGCGAAAAAAAATAGGAAATATGGGGAAACTGCAAGGGTTTCACGGCTGCCCGGCAGATGGCGCCAGTGTGTCCTATCGTCGTAGTTAACGCAAACGGTCGTAAGCAGTCGCAAGTGTGTGAAGCAGCCTTTCCGTGCGGCACAATGCCATCGGTCACGAGCCTTATCACGTTAAACCAGCAGCTGCGCTGCGCTGCTCACACTCTCTCCGATATGGCTTTGGGCTACTGTGCGACCACCACGGGCCAGGGGCGGATCCAGACCTCCATTTTAGGGGGGCGGTTCCTCGGTGTAAAACGGCGGGGGGGGGGGGGGGGAGTGTTTATATTTTTTGTGGAGTTATCGTTTTTACTAAACTCTGATAACATAATATAGATCTTGAGAGCTTTTGTATCGGTTCACCTGTCGGGGATGAACTCTTTGAATTAAAACCTTTCGAGTGACCACGCTATAGAGGTAAGTATCTAGAAAATTGTGGTGGCACTATCCTTTCTGAACACCATAACGCAAGGAATTTTGTAGTTCATAGGAAACGGGATTACTCCATTCGCGTGGCAGCGCGCTAGAAATAGAAAAAGAAGTTTAACTACTGGGGATGAATGTTTGGTGCTATAGCGGCTGTGACAATTGCAGACAGTGTAACTTGATGGCTCAGATATCCCCGGCGGGGCTACAACTTTTGGGCTCCTTTTGCTTGAATATTTATATATTCTCGTTACACCCGCGGAGCATGTACGGAGAGCCAACCTTTGCCAACTATACGGAGGAAGCTCATGCAGCTAATGACAATGCGAAAAACGTTTTAATCTAAAACTCGGCTGTTCTTTGAGATTAAGCTTGGCATAGTAGTTAGAACTTTATATTCAGTGCCAAAATGCAGAACGTGGTTTTAAAACATACTTTTCATTGTCGCCGGTTGCTTCAATAAAGCGAGTACGTTGCAAACGAGCGACAAAAATGGCCCGGCGGCTCCGACGCTGCTCGCGGCGTCAAAACACTGTTGACGCAGCGAGCGAAACGAACGCTGCCAGGCAAGTTCGTCGGTTGTTCGCCGTATATTTGGAATGTCCAGAGCGCAGCACATGCGGCATTGCCAACCCAAACTCGTGTTTTCACGTGTTCTGGATGCAACTCGAGAGAACGAAACCGAATAATTGTTGAATATTTTTGAAAGCATGTTGCAGTTCGGCAACTATAACTTTTAAACTTAGACAAGACCTTAAACCAGCAATGGATCCTTCCAAATTATATTCAATTGCACTTCGTCTGGATATTTTCTGTATGAAAGGAACACTTCCTTGTTTCTGGGTAGTTAGCTCATTCGTCAGGGTCGAGAAGACAGGTGCAGAGATATGATGGGGCAGAGCGGTTGTCCGGTCGGCGAATCTCGACTGGGCTGAAGGCCGATCACGACTGCAGCATGGATGTTTGGGAGTCGGTGTTCACTCGAACGGGCACAGGCACTGTCTATTTAATCTATGTATAGTCGCATCTTTGAAAGGGCTCGTTTTCCCCAAGTCCCTAGGTAGGGAATTCGAAGCCGCAGTTGCAAACCAGCAAGCCCCGCCTCTGTTCCGTTCGACACACACATATTCGCTCCTGCAAAGCCGCGCGAAAGCTCTGCCGTCAATCCACAGAAGCCGCGTTTAACTCGAAAAGTAAAGACGGCGCCAAGGGGAGACAAGGGGTAGCGGGCGCATTTCCTAAGATATGTCCCGCCACCCTAAGTTGAAACGGCATTGTATACAAATAAATGCCTACGGCGTCGGCTTGAGGACCCCGTGTAAGCAGCCTCCAGCCTTTAGAGTGTTCGTACCGTTTATCTTTCTTTTATTAGCTTCCCGCCACGAGAAGTCGTACCGCAGGCAGTATGAAGCCCATTAGAGGAAACATCTCCCCCTTCTGGCGCTCGTCGGCTTCTTTCTGTATTCCGCGCTGCGGCGCTGATCCTCAGTGAGGGATGGAAGCGAGGACGAAAGCGGGCTTATGTTTAAGCCAAGGTCGTGGGGAAGTCCGGAGCGTCTTCAGGAGAAGCTCAGACCCAGACTACACTGTACCCAGAGCATTTGCTTCCTCTCTCAGTTGAGAAGAAAAGCAATTGGTCACCTGGTTGTACAAGCTGCACCCCCTCCCCTCCTTCTTGGAACGTCTCCTCCTGGTACGTCCCCTCCGCACTTCCCTTGGCAATGAGCACACCGTGCCAATAAGATACCTTTAGTGAGCCCGTGGGCGACAGCATCTCAAAGCAAGCCAAAAAAGACATGCCAAAAGACAAGCCCAGTACCACGAAGAAACCATCAAACGAAAAGTGATGAAAAGGCGGCCGCTAGAGAGGAAGGATAATCCGCTGTGTATAGGATCGCACCCTTGAGGAGGGCTGCTTGGCGTCTGCGTTTGGGAGCTTTCAGGGCACAAATTTTTCGCAACCTCCAAAGAGAGAGAGGGAGACAGAGAGAGAGAGAGAGAAAAAGGGGACTAGATATGTTGAAGGTATTTTCCCCCGTGCTCGACGTGCTGGCCTTGTTTGGAAGTGTGCCTGCAGTCGAGGACCCTGATATTTGGTGCGCCTCCCCACTGTCTCTCCACTTCGAAACTCCTGGCGCCGTCCCTGTCGGGAAGACGTACCGTGACCTTGACGGAGATAAACCCCACTTTGGAAGCGCCCAGCAGGCGCGTCCACCCTCGCGTCGATTGCTTACGTTTTTTCTTCGAGCTGACGAAGAACCCCGGGGGGGGGGGGGGGGGGCCTGGCGAGGCGTTTGGGGGGGCGATCGCCCCCACCGCCCCCCCTTGGATCCGCCACTGCCACGAGCAAGCAAGGAGGTCTCTTGCGGGGGTTCTCATGCAAAATCGTCGCTTTCAAACGCCCATCCCCACCCCACTTCCACCAAAAAGGTACAGTAGTCGGCCGCTAGGCGGCAGAAGGTTCGCGCGCATGCGCACTGTAGGGCTCACTCACCCAGAACTAGGACATCCTGAAGAGCCATGGTCACGTTGTACTCGTTGGCCGCGTAGCAGACGTACGTGCCATTGTCTTCTCGCCGGAGGACTCAAGCGTCAGCTGGGCCTGGTACGTCACCTCGGAGATCTGCGTCACGTTCGTCTCCCGCTTCAGGCTGGCGTCGCTGCTGGTCGCGTTGTTGTTGTTGATGATGACGCTGCTGCTGTTGCTCTGGCCGGTCCCGTTGGCCGCTGCTGCATCGTCCGGGGCACGCGACCAAAGCAGGGTCATCACGGCGGGATGGCCCGTGGCCGGACATGTTAGGGTCACCGACGAGTTGGCTTCGGCTTCCACCACACTCTGCTCCACTTCCACACTGACCGGAACTGCACAAAATGAAAAAAAGAAAGAAAAAAAGTATGAGTAAACGAAAGCCCACTTTCTGCGTACTTCGTGGTCTTGACGAAACCACTACGCCCCAGTTCGCCCCCGAGCTGACAGCACGGTAGAAGCTACGAGCTCGCTGGACCATGTAATAAGTTCATCTTTCGCCACGTGATCATACCCTCGCTTATACCCACGCGCAGAGAGCGGGGCCAGGTGATGAGAGGGAGGACGTTAATTCGTCCGGCGAACGCATGGCTCCCAACGCACTTTCGGCTTAGTGATGAGCGCAGCATAAGTAGGTCAGACAAACAAAGCAATAACATAAAGTTCGCGCGCGCGTGTGCTTGCGCAAAAGACAAACATCGCGGCGAGAAAAAACAAAAGAAAGTATATTAACTTTGCACGCGTGCAAACACTTACGAGACCACGAAACTACCCATAGGAGGTTGTTTGAAAAGTCGTATAGTCCATCGCGCAAAACTGAAAGCTCTGCCACCGCGTGGGCAAAGCAGCGAAGAGAGTCTTGAGGTTGATGCATTTTTTTGTCTCGTCTGTCGGGAACTGAATATATTATACATACCGCATTTATGAAACTTTAATTGGCGGATTATACTTATTTAAGTTTTTTTTTGCGTGATGTGTTTTAGGCTTAAACGATGAGTATACGGTGACACAGAAGAGACTTATGTTGTCTGTGCAGTTCGTTTAGCTTTTCGTCTTTCCGGTACCATTAGGAGTGACGCTGTGTTCTTTCTCGGACGGACACGGCGCCACCCTTTAGGAAGCGGAGCACGTAAGCAGGGGGGGGGGGGGGGGGCATAAAGCCCGGGCCTCCCTCTCTCCCCTCCTCCTCCCTCCACCACTCCCCCCCCCTTTCCTAATCAAAATCCTGGCTACGTGCCTGCTTTGAAGAAATACCGGCAGCACACAATCACAATGAATGGAGGCAAAACCCCCGGCCAAACGCTAAGAGCTCCAGCCGTGGGGCACGGAATTCCACACGAGAAGGGAACCAAGGCATCGTGGCACAAAACGGCTCGAAGGTTCCCACTTTAAGACAGACGCGTACAGGTTCGTCTGCTTCTTCGCCGAGCTCTGATCCGAGCTCTGATTGGCCTTGATTGAAAGGCTGTAGTGGGTAAGATCGCAATGCTACTAGATGCCTCGAGGTGTACCCACTATGTTTTTCAATCAGCCGATAAGAGCTCGGCGTTCTCACATCATCACCACCCGGCGCAAGAAGCAGACCGACTTGCTCTCTGCATACTCAGTTTACTTTAAAAGACCAATCGTCGCCGACACCACACATCCGACGGAGCCAATCACTCGCTGTCTTTGTGGACGCAGCCGGCCAAACCAATCACGCACAAAACAAACAAAAAAATCGCAGGATCGCCGTGACTATGCACTTTTGACGATGTTTGATTGGCATCCATCGGTTCGTATAGCGTACCGGATGCGGTCGTAGGGAAAGTCGAAACGGAGTGTATATTCGGTGGCAGGTTAAAGGGATGCAGTATAGATGCCCTGTCTGGAGCCTTCCGCCATTAACAACGCTTGGGCGAAGGCGCAGCCGAAGCACAACGGAAGGCAGCGAGGGCGTGCTGGAAGTCGGTCATCCAGAAGAGGAGACGCCGTTCTCGCCCTGCCAGTGACTATGATACGCACGGTAGTCGAAGCAAAAGGATTATCACGACGGGGCAGCCTCCTTTTGAAGTTTTCTCCCGCACTGCGCAGCCAGCACCACTTGCTCCAGCGCGAGCTTTCTGCCTTCGGCGACACTTCGACGTCTCGCGAGCTTAATCGAGCGTGCACGCGATGGAAGGCAACCCGCGCGCGTGACGGGTGGGTGAATCCCTAAAGGGACGGCTTAGCGTTCATACCCTCAAGGCAATCAAGTTTGGTGTGACACGTTGCGCCATCTAGCTCAAAATATTTGCAACACTGGGAAGGCCCTTTCGCCAGCCTGCTTGCTTGTGGGGCTGTTCACGCATCAATTTGAAGGTGTTGATTCGTGCGTTTTTGGTCTTTTATTCTTAACATTGCTATCGGATGTCGCAGAAGAGCAAACGCCGAAGCTGTAGGCACTGTTGCGTACCGGACTGTCGCAACCCCGGAAGCTTAGCAGGCGTGAAGCTCCGCAGGTTTCCGTCGAGGCCGTGGAAAATACAACGCCGTCGGAGATGAATAAATGCCGTAAAACGTGTAAAATAAGCATTCCGTTCACATTGCCTGACTTGAGATGGATTTCTAAATGCGCTATTTGACTCGATATTTGGAATTAATGCGCTCGAAGCCCGGCGTTGTCTTTGGATTCGATGCGATGACTCTAGAGTCAGATCAGTCCTTTGACACTCTCACTGCTCTCTGCTCCGCGGACACATCTTGATCGAACGACGTTTTGTGGACGTTTGATCGTAGTTACCGAAAACCGAAGTGAGCGTTTTCTCCGCTTCGCCGATTGCAGAACGGACTGTCGTTTGCGCCTTTAGCATGATCGCGTAGCTGCCCAAGATGGTTGCTCTATTTCGACCCGTGTCTATGCGGTTCTAACCAGACTTGTGCCTATCTCAAATACTCTACTCAAGATACTGTATCTTAAATACTTTTTGGAGTATCTTGGTATCTTGCAAATACCTTTGATGGAGAGTATTTAATACTCTATTTTAATTACAATTCCGAGTATCTTGTACTCATTATCTTAAATACATTTTTGACATTCCGCCATTTTCCGAGTTTTTCGGTATGAAGTGGCGTGGGCGTGGCACGAGCAAACGTGAACATTCTTTCGAGCAACCGAATCCTGTTGCTAGCTCCGATTAGCTACGGTGACTTTAACTGAGCTCGTGAAAATATCGCTTTTTTGCCGACTGTGACTCATATTTCAGCCCAAAGTTCGTAGAATGAAGGTTCTCCCCTCGCCTTCCCAAAGGCGCCTTTTGTTTCTATAGAGTTTCCCCAAAAAATCCTCAAATAAAAGGTGTGGTTTTACGGAAGTAAAGATGCCACCCTGAGGCGCAAGCAGACCGGGAAACGACCTACGAGAACAATGCAGACTTGAGTGTCAAGAAAATAACAAATAGAAAAAAATGAGAAGTGGACACACACAAAAAAGTAGACATTTTTGTTTTGCTTTTTGTATATTTGACCCCGCTAAAGCAAAACGTCGAGTTTTTTTTTTCTTTTCTTTGTGTTATTAGTCCGGCACTTATTGCTCTCGCGAACACTGTCTGTAAGCGAACATTGATAAGCAGAGAACAGTACAGGAAACGAACTAGGAGCTGGATTACCTCTCAAAATGCCAACAAAGTGTCCCCCAACGTTGAGTGCTTTTCTGAACGCAACCTACTTGAAGAAGGTGCGACCACTGCCGTGGCTATTATGTGGGTTCTCTTTGTTATCCATTCACTCATATCCGTGTCCCAAGTTCGTTTATAGTGAACTTCCCGTATAGGGAATATGGATTGTAGTTAAACGATGCGTCTAAGGTGCGCCGCAGGATGTGATATTCAGCGATGTCACTATTGGCGAAGCGCTCTGACCCGTTTGTCACCCCCACACCTCGGTGTTTACCCAACACAAGGCCTGGGCACCGTGCATGCTGCATTGTTCATGCAGGCCGGAGTGGTAACAAAAGAGCCCCTCCTCCCCCTCACCGGAGAACACGAACTCCAGCCGAACACTGACGCCGCGTTCGGTTAAGTCAGCCGAGCGCTGAGCCATTGTATTTGTTGTCCCCATCCATCTAGTTCTAAAGTTAACCGCTTGGGGCGCCACGGTCTGATCTCCTCCCCAATAGCTAAAGCGACCTCTTTCGTGTTGTCGCAGAAATGTTTTGTAACATCTATCAGTGATATTGCCACGCGCGTTGCCCAGCGAGCGCGTGGCCGAATGGTTACCGCGCTTGGCTCTCGCGCGGAGGCTCCGGGTTCGATACCAGAAAGCGGACTTCTCTTTTATTTATTCCTTCAATTTGACATTCTGGTAAGTTCGAGAATTTTGTCGCCTGATCGAGTTACGAATGTTCTACGCGCCGAACTTTCTACGCCGAATGTTCCAGAAACCCACGCGGGTACAAAAGGTGCTCCGAGTGTCGGTCCGGAGTCAGTCTCGCCCCAGCGGTCGATCCTGCTGTTTCGCCGACATCGACGCCTGCGACGCTAGCCTTTCTCTATTTTGTTTTGGGAACAAGTTCGCCCCATTAAACGTTTAGTTTCTTCAGTTATTCGCCGCCTCATCATTTATCATTCGTGATAAAATAGCCCTACGATACTTTTTTTTCCGTTTTGTGTTGTTGCGTGCTAATAAACCATTCTGGTAACCCAGATTTGCGTAGCTGCATAATTGTCGTTGTCAATGACGTCGATACAAATTAAGCAATGCGGAAGTATCTTCAAAAGTAACTGAAATACATTTCTAAGTATTTGTACTCTACTCAAGATACTTTACAGTGAAAGTAACTTGAGTAGTATTTTAAATACTTTATGAAGCAGGTATTTAGTAACTTAACTTAAATACTTTTATCGAGTATTTTGTCCAACACTGGTTCAACCAACGTTACTCGATCAACTCAGTTGGCAAACTCCCACGGAGAGCGTGATCCCTTCTAAGACACGCGCTGACACACGTCAGTTTCCGCTGATAACCCCTAGATTCGGAAATGCTGTTTGAAGCGTCATCCTTCTTGCCCGCTGCGGCCGTGTTTTGAACTGCTGTTGCAAGACGCGCCGCAGCGAGCAAGAAGGTTGGCGCTTCGAACAGCGTTAGCCCGGCTGAGGGGTACGAGAAGGGATCACGCTCTCCGTGGGAGTTTGCCAACTGAGTTGATCGAGTAACGTTGGTTCCTGACTTCGTCCGCGCTGCAAAGAAGAAAACAATCGACTCAATAAATTATTTATGTACCATTGACTTGCCCGAAAATAGTGCTGCTGTTGTTCATGCGGCGTTTATTTGTGTTTTATGCAAAAACGAACGAGAACTAGCATCGGCTTGCGACGAGCAACTGCGTACGACACCGTCCAAACCACAGCCAGCTTGCACGAAAAACACATTCCTCGGACACCATAATCGTCTTCAACACGGCGACGAGGGGACTGGAACAAGCTGATCTCCAAAATGAGGTCAGCTATTCATGCAGAGGAAGGAGTCAACACCACCTAGAAGTAAGGCCGTAGCGCTTTCTCTCTCCCTTCAAAGAACATCTTTATGAGTAGGCTGATCCGGTAATGCGCTTCTTCGCGCACAGCTTTTGCAGCGGCGAGGACCCGAAACACAGTTGTTCGCTCGGGAGAAGTGTGTTTCGGCGTCTCGCCGCAGCGAGGGCGCCAGTCACGTGGCTCTCGCTGCATCCGTCGTCTGCCGCTCCCACCTTTTCCATTTCGGCGGCCGCTTCTCGCGGCGATCTGCCAGGCTTTGTCAGTGTATAGGAGGCGATGGCCGTTCTCATCCATGTCAGCGACATACCACCTATTTTGGAAGTGGTCCAAGTGGAACGTGTACGCACTCCGTTTCGCTATACTGTGCAACTCAATCAGAGGCGCAGGCGCGAAAGCTCGGGTTCGCCAAGCTTTCATTGCTTTCCTGGGGCACTCGCGCGAGGGAAATTCCTGTTTATAAATTCACGCGCTCGGAGCCATTGCTTCTCGCAACGCTGCACAAAACTCCCAGAACGGCGTGCACATGCCCACCCTTGGGAAAACGGAGTTAGAACCAGTTCAGATAACTACGAGAGATCGGACGAAGCACCGCCCTTTGAAGTGGGTCGGACGCATACAGTTAAAACACGCTTCCAGTGTCGAGGTGCCGCAATCCTCGCGCTCACCTCGTAAGCGCCGTAACGCCGGTCGTTATCCAGACGCAGTGATTGCATAAATGCGTCCGACTGAACACTGACGCAACGCTCATTAGCCATTCAGTGCGCCGCGTTTAGGCGAGGCGTTACGGCGCTACGGCGGAGAGTGCGGGCGCCTCCTGCACCTACTCACCCCGCCCGCCCTCTCGCGGACGGACGAAGAACCAGAGGAGCGGGGACGGAGACGGTGGGAAGGTCTCGATGCTGCTCTTATCCGCATGATTATGGCTCCGGTGCGTTCGTGCATCATGCGGTTTAACGGAGAAGGCAAGTGCGCTAAGATAGGAATTGCGGTCCGCTTTTGCAACAGCGTTAACGAAGGGACCGGGATGTCTCATTTCATTAGATACTTTTGAGAGACTTGATATCCTGCGAGATTTCGGATTCTGCGGTGGCCAGCTAGAAAGCTAGTAGAAAGCTCGCGTACAATCGACCAAGTCTATTACAAATAATTTACTAAGACAGTACAGGACACACTCGTCATTTGCATTAGACAGAATGACGGGTGCGCCGAATCCCCTCCCTGGCAGGAGCGGTCCTGCTCGCTAAGCGACGCCTCTTCCACCACCCCCCTCCGTCTCGCCGCCAGGGCACGTGACCGGGCGACGCCTCGGAATGCGGTGCGGTTAAAGGCCGGCGTGCACTTCGCACTTTCCACTTTTACCCGCCTCCTCCTTTCCTATATCCTCTCCACTTTTTACCTTGTCCCAACTTGGCTCCCTCGCAGCTTAGGAGAGGGGAGCGCTAAGAGGATTATCTTCCCTGCAGAAAACCGAGGTTGTACGTCGGCCTTTAACGGGGTCGCGGATGCGAAGACGGTACCGCTTCCGCCGTCACGCGTGTTTCCGCGGTTCTTCGTCGCCGTCTTTCTCGATGTATCCTCGGGGAGTGTCCTGCATTCCCCTAGTAAAGTATTCCGCCCTTCCTTCCCGAAAGACGAGAGAACTGCTCGCGCAACGGTCTGTCGAGCGATAGACATTGGGATCGGGTTCACGTTTTACGGGATGAAAGACCGCGGCAAGGAACATGACCGTTTTCCCCAAGCACTTCCCAAAGACACGAATACGCGTACCTGCTCTCAGGTGATTACAAAGGCAAACAAAGAAATGCCAGCAACATTTTTTCAGCGCGTCTGTGTTATCCAGCCGTTCGTGACCACGACTTAGAACGGGCAGTTTTAATGCGAAAACATTAACTATCCCATAGAGCGAAGCCAACGGCATCTGTAACCACAAAGAAAAGAAAACGCGAAAGAAATGTTTGTTTTTCTATTGGCTGAGCAAAACGGCTCCTAGATAGCCATTGGCGGCCGCTTCACGAGAGCGCGTGCTCGGCTGCCGCTCTCGTGTCAAGCGTGGCCGCCGCCCGGAGAGGGGTTGGGGGCTGCGGCCGCTTCGGCTTCTCTTGGCGCCGAGGAACATGGCGGCGCCTGAAGCTTCTCTATCGTCGGCGGCCGCAAACACGGCAGTAGCGAAACGTGGCCGTCCACGCCAGTACACCGCAGACGAACCAAGGGAGCGGAAGAACGACATTAATGCTTTCGCGTTCACAACTCATAAGAAGTGTTTAGGTGTCCTCGGACCTTTTGGCGAGATGGATCACGACGCTGCGATTAATACCTTACACTGGTGTAGTATATAATCTTCGAATATTTATTTTTGATATAGCGGTAAATAAAACCCCCAAACACGCCGACGGCGTTAATAGGCGGTTTCAACGTAGCGTTACCGCAGGCTACCGAAACACGGTAGCGCTTATGGGCGCGCGTTGAAAATCATGCTTCAGTGTTGCAGCGCGAGCTTCCTGCTGCAATGCCGAACCGTACGTCAGCGTGCGGTTGCGCCGTACGAAATCTGCTTATTAGTAACCATGGCGCGGATTGATCACGTGTTGGAATGCACTAAAACCGCGACGACGGTGTGCACTTAGTTGCGAGTCTCACACAGAGACATGAACGTGAACCCTGCTCTTCCGGAGCTTGACGGTCACCGTTTACGGCTCATTCTGTGGGGGCTCTGGTGGCCAGGCACGGCGCAAACTTCAGAATATCTTCATCACCACCAAAAATATTTTGCCACACACAATTACGTGGCCGGGTCTCAAAAAGCGCTCGCGACGTCCACAAAGTTTGTAAAATTTTCCTAGCATTCTTGAAAAAAGAAAAGAAGAATCAACATGTTCGTTTTTTTTAACGCACGTCAAATATCTCCGTCACATGTGATAAGCTCC
The DNA here is from genome assembly GCA_037355805.1 of Ixodes ricinus. Taxonomy (NCBI): domain Eukaryota; kingdom Metazoa; phylum Arthropoda; class Arachnida; order Ixodida; family Ixodidae; genus Ixodes; species Ixodes ricinus. The sequence goes on from JAZHYW010037016.1 coordinate 97,195, forward strand.
CTGCCCTGACCGCCCTGTATTTGTAGCCGAATAAATACATTTAAGCGAACTAACCAGCTGCAACAAACAGGCGCACACAAAAAATATCGGTGAATTATACCTCAACTAATTTGATCTCAAATCGTGCAAAAGAAAAGGATATAGTATATATATATATATATATATATATATATATATATATATATATATATATATATATATATATATATATAAATGACATCTTGGGGCTAAGTAGGCTGTAGGCGTATTTTTATAAAAGTAGAAGCCACCGAGGGTCAAACAAACTGTGAAGGTTTAATTCAACATGTTACAGAAACCGCGACGTTTCGGAGGGGGACCCTCCTTCTTCAAGCGTGACATAAAAGTGAATAGGGTTACAGAATGGCCGAGATTCTCCCTCGGAGAGGGAGAGGAGAAAGCAGTACACGAGGAGGGAGGACAGAACACACAACATAACAACACAAATGCCCCAAAAAGTGACGGCAACAGCAATTAGATTTGAAGTTAAGATTTACAACAGGCGGAACGATGAATGAAACACAACAGTGACCCCAGACCCGAAAAAACCTCCCCCGACGACGAAACTGCGATCGCAGGGCCCCAAGGGCAAGAAGCCGCACGCGGCGGGCAGAGCGAGGCATCCGGGGCCGACCCCCGCCCGCCCCGCCTCAGGCGAGTCCCGCACACTTGCTCCCGTGCCCGTCCGACTCCGACACCGGATTAGAAGCGCCAAAGGGCGCCGCTCACAATACATCTGCCAGACAAAGAGCGAAAAGGGGGCAGAGAGTCGGGGGGGGGGGGGAGCAATTGGAAGGGGCGACAATTTGACCGTTCACATGAGCTGTACACAACTCGGTCTCCACGGGCTCTCCCCAATGCCACACTTGACCGCGTCAAATTTGTATATGAGATGACGGACATGAAATTTTAAGAGAGAATGTAAAACAAAAGGACCAAAGAGGCGACCAACTCGTCGCAAAAAACAACTGTCCGGTATCGGTAAGCGCCAAGTCGCGCCGCACTGCCCCGAGGGGGCGCCGCGTCGTCCGCTGACAGAACCGGCGCTCCCAGAGATAAAGCGCGAGTCCCGCCGCAAACGGCCCAGACACCATCCGCGACAATAGGGCGCCACCATTACACTCGGAAGACGACCAAAAATCAATCGCAGTGTCAAATAAATCTTCGCACAACACATTCACAACAGCCGAACACAACTGGGTATCCCAGGACTTTCGTTAATTCCACATTTTACAGCATCAAACTTATAGATCAGGTGGGCTTCTTTCAGTTCGCGTTCTAGATTTGATTTAAAGCCAGATTGAAGCAGCGTAACAGAAAGTTTATCGAATGAGTGGTTTGGTAGTGTTAGATGTTTGGAAAGTGGAAGGCTGGGCACTTTGGTGGAGTGGGATCTGTGATTATTAAACCTTTCATTGAATGCTCTCATGGTTTGTCCTACGTACTGCATCTTACACACCTGACACTCTAGAAGGTAAACGACATTCGGAGTGCAGCACCGGAGATCGCCGTAGATTTTCATGCTAAAGTTTGATTTCGTACTCCTGGCAGTATCAGTCGTCACCATGTGGGGGCACACCTTGCACTGAGGTTTCCCACATGGGCTGCACCCCGAAGACTGGGCGCGCGTTGTGCGCGAATGTACGAGGGTGTCTCTCAAATTTTTTGAACGTCGGTATACTACGCGGGGAGGTGATGGGATTATTTGTTTCAATCGTTGACTCTGTTCAATTATGTTGAAATGTTTGCTCAGGACTTTGTTGACGTTGGGAGCGTTATTGTTATATGTCATGACCAGGTTGGTCTGCCGATGGTCACTAGTTACCTTGCCGTGATTGGTCAAAATATCTTCGCGGTCAAGTGCTCTGGCTTTATCAATGGCGTCTTCAATCACGCCAGCTGGATACCTTTGCTGCAAGAGCACCCCTCGGAGATCGGCGACATTTCGTTCGAATTCTTGTTTTTCTGAACAAATGCGTCGAAACCTGTGTGCCTGACTGTACGGAATGCTGTTTTTACAATGACGCGGATGAGAGCTGTGATAATGCAAGTATTTTTGAGAATCGGTGGGTTTTCGATAAAGCCTTGTTTGTAGCTTGTTCCCCTCCACGCTCAAGGTTACATCCAAGAAGTTTATTGACGTGCGAGAGTATTCATGCGTGAATTTGATGTTCGGATGTGCTCGGCTGAAGCGTTCAATAAAAATGAGCAGTTGATCTTTGGTGTGGGTCCAAATCAGAAAAATGTCATCGATAAACCTTTTGTAAAATATGGGTTTCAGGGGAGACGCTTCAAGAAACTGTGATTCAAGGGCGCCCATAAAAATGTTTGCGTAGTTTGGGGCCATTTTTGTACCCATAGCTGTGCCGCTGATTTGGATGTAATGGCTGTTATTGAATTCAAAACTGTTCAACTCCAGAACCAACCTGGTCAGTGTTGCGACAACGTCTACTTCGGGTGTGTCCACCCGCCTGTTGCTCGCGTACGCGCTCAAAAGTGTCGCCACGCCATCATCGTGGGGTATGTTCGTATAGAGGGACGAAACATCCAACGTAACCAAAAACGACCCCTCCGGAATAGTGACCCGCGCAACCTCCCTCAGAAAGTGACCTGTGTCTTTTATGTAAGAAGGGAATGTGGGTGGAATGTGTTTTATCAAATTGTCTACAAAGCTTGAAAGTGGTTCAGTTAATGTTCCATTTCCAGAAATAATAGGGCGACCCGGATTTCCAGTTTTATGAATTTTCGGTAACATATAAAAACGGCCGGTGGTGGGCTGCGTTTGTTTTAGGCCTGCTCGAACTTTCGACGTGATCTTCTTTTGTCTGACCAATGTCGAAAGTGCCTCAGTTACAATGGTTGTATAATGCGGAGTAGGGTCGCATGAAAGGTGTTTGTAAAATTTTGAGTCGTTTAGTTGGCGGAGGCCCTCTGCCAAATAATCGTCCGAGTTCATTACAACGATTGCTCCACCTTTATCGGCGGGCTTTATAACGATGTCTGTCCTTAAGCTGAGTGATTTAAGGGCATTCCTCTCATGCAATTTGAGGTTTTGCCTGCCTGGTCTCTTTTGCCTGAATTGCTGCATAATTTCTCGCTGAACAGCGTCGATGTATAGATCCAGGCATCTGTCCCGCCCCTTGCCTGGTGTCCAGCCGCCGGAGCAGCCTGGCATGATCAAATCTCCAGTGGCTTGTGGTCTGTCGGCGAAATATTCCCGAAGCCTCAAATTGCGTGCAAAATAATCAAGATCACGGAAGACCTGAAATTCGTCGCAATTCCCCGAAGTGGGACAAAAGTTTAGGCCTTTAGAAAGTAGTGTATATTCGTTAGAGGATAACGTGATTTTCGACAGATTTACTACACTTTGCACACTGTTTTCCACTTGTGTTTCATTGTTAGTGCTAGCAGTATGAGTTGCGGGTGGGGAATATGTTCCTAAAGTCAATGTATGTTCATGCCTGGCCTCTGTGTTCATTCTAAATTTCTCTAAATCATAGTTGACATTGTCTCGAGCAAGTTTTCTCATTTTTACAGTAACGAGTTCTTTTCGCAGTTTTGTTTCAAAGTTGTCCTTTTCCTGAATCTCAATTGGTGTGAAGGGGTGAGATTGAAGTATGATATTTTCCTGTTCAATTAGCCGGGTGGTCTTTCTTTCACAATGAGTTATCGTTAGTTCCACTAGTTTGAGCGAAGCAGTGTCAAGTACGCTCTGCCATTCCGTGCGGTCACTGACAGAGAGATCGTTCATTGCCGGTGGATGCGTCAGGCGTAATCCCTTAGGCGAAATACCCGCCTCCAAATAAACGCGAAGGGTGGAGCTGTGTAGTTGGTGTCTAATTCGCTTACCTGAGATTTTGCGTAATTTAAGAAAAGACGGATTAGAAGAAGGCGGATCAGACGTCGTCTCACAAGGCAGTCAATTTCGGAAGCGGGCAACCTCAGAGAGTGGTCTCCTCAGGTTGTAGCGACGAGGCACAGGGACCGGGATCGGCGAAGAGGGCGGTTCGACTCCCTCCTGTCCCAGGGGCGGGAAGTCCGACTCGCAAAGCACCACTGGCGCCTCATTCGCCGCCGATGAACCATTCGGACGCGTAGAGCACGACACTTGCACCTCCTGCGTGGATGATGTGCTGGACGTCCGGACAGCGTCGGCCACGCCAGGTCCAGTGTCAGAAGATGGACTCGCCGACCACGATGGAGGCGATGGAGCTGCTTCACGGGGACTCCCTCCTCGTGTACTGCTTTCCTCTCCCTCTCCGGGGGAGAATCTCGGCCATTCTGTAACCCTATTCACTTTTATGTCACGCTTGAAGAAGGAGGGTCCCCCTCCGAAACGTCGCGGTTTCTGTAACATGTTGAATTAAACCTTCACAGTTTGTTTGACCCTCGGTGGCTTCTACTTTTATATATATATATATATATATATATATATATATATATATATATATATATATATATATATATATAAAGACATCGAGTTCTGATTGGTTCTGACTGGAAGGATAGTGGGTAGACCTCAAAGCAAACTACCCACGATCCTTCAAACAGAGCCAATCAGAGCTCGACGTCTTTGTGACGTCACCACAACCACTCCAAAAGAAGCAGACGAACTTGCACTCCGCATGGCGTCGCTGCATGATAGCGTCGCGTTTGTTGTGAGACACTACAAGACGTGCTGGCGGCGATGCTGACGTTAGCTGGGCTGCATGGATCCACTAGTAATGACCTCGTCTTCTATTGGCTGAACCCAGGATCACCAAGTTTCGCACCGGAAGCTCTCGCTCCACGTGCCCACCAAGTTGCGATGTGTCTACACCCTCGGCCACCGATCCCCGCAGTAGCCCCGGTGACTGCAAACATAACAAGCAAGAAAATGAAAAAAAAAGAAAGCGAGCCTAGCATTAAGAGTGCCCAGGACCCACTTAACATGGACGCCCGCCTCACGGAACGCGGCCTCGACTGCGGGAGGTCGACGCAGATCAAACCCGAATCAAACACGCAAACAGAAGCCTGCAGCATCCGTGCGGGAGCACAAAGCAAGCAGAGCATACAGGAAGCCCTCCGGATTAGCGTGTCAACATGAAGCGGGCGAGGCGCGGCGGCGCACGCCACAAGCGACAACATAATCCCCGAGCTATACACTCGAATCTTCCGGAAGCTGGACTTAATCAACTAGAGGGCCAGCCTTCGGGACGGCCGAAGGTATACACCCGACGAACGCATGCAAATATACATCCGTCAGGACAGCGAGCCCCGCATCGGTGAAAAAACAACACAAAACTAAAGGAACGAGGCTAAGATCCAATCAGACAGCTGTCTCTCAGCGGAGAAGTGAGCAGCTTCCGCTCTGCAGGACATATGGAGGTGACTGGAAACGGAGCTGGGAAACAGTTTTTTTACTGCGATAACTGTCGTGGGCTCTTCCCAACCCTTGAAATGACCTCCCGTTGTTGATGGTGTGTAGTTGCTGTTGATGGTGTAGTTGTTGTCGTTGTAGATGGCGTAGTAGGGCAAAAGGGTGTCCGTCGTCGACGTTGTCGAATCCTCGAAAAAGATCGCCCGCGGCCCGGGGGATTAGAACCTGGGTCGGCTGTGTGCAAAGCGGAGACGTAACCAGAGAGCTACGTCAGAGCATTAACAACCCGCTTTATGCTTGGGGTTTTTGCAGTAGCCCGATGACCCACTGCACGCGCTCTCTGGGAAAAAAAAAAAAGCCGATAAGAAAATGCCGTCATAGCACTGTCAATATCAAGAGCTCGTACCGGAAGACGCGGTTCGACTCGCACCTAACGTTAACACAAAACTGCTCATCTTTTTTTTGTTTTTTATATATCTTTCAGGTCATACCTGCCTGACTGCGTTTGTCCGTCACCCCATATGTTTGTATTCTGTGCTACGATTGAGATAGCCTACGCACTTCTGCCTGTGCATGAGGGTAGAAGATGAGTATGCACCAACACGTGCGGTTCTCACGTCACACAGATGCGGTGGCGCTGCTGTCGACGACGCAGCGCATGCGCCCAACACGTATCACCGGACTTGCGCAGGTCTCCGTTTATCGTCTGCCAATAGTTTTTCCTCAAACTAAAATATTGTCGATAAAAATACTATTACGGCACGGAGAAACAATTTTTACAACTAGCATTTCATGCGTCAATCATTTCCCCAATCAATGAGAGCCGAGAAACGTTGCTGAGCTATACACGCGCCTTGCTTGTGACGTCATATGGCACCGTACCAGCCGCCACTGGTCCGTACCATGCTCCTGTGCCCGTACCTTCTGCAGCATACATTTCACCAAATAGGATTTGTTCCTCTTGGCAAGCCTTGCGGAGAAGAACAGATTCGATGGTACCAATTGTATGCCGCAGAAGGTAGGTGCACTGGAACATGGTACGGAGCAATGGCGGCTGACGGGATGGAAATGCAAGCCATATAAAGCTAAGCACGGTTTGTTATGGGCGGAGCCTAAACCAAAACTACCCCCCCCTCAAAAAAAAAAAAAGAGAAGAAATTGCGTCTAACGGCGTAAATATTGGTCATAACTTTTTATTCTTTTTTTTTTGTGGTGGGGGGGGGTTGTAAAAAATTTGTCTTATTTAGGCTCATTAAACGTCGTCTTAGTGTTGCTTTAACTAGGGACGCAGACGACGCTACGAGCTCACGGGAGCAATCAGAGAGCGTCAAAAGCACACCGTCATCGCGTTCGTCATGTTTCTGAAGTATTCCTTGTTCTATATTCCCTGAACCAATCAAACAGAAAAATGTCTAGTGACTTGCTCTTTTTGAAGCTGCGTGATTCGTCCCATTACCTCGTAGAGTCGACTGCGTCAAACACAAAGTCGGGGCCCAAGTTTCCGGAGCGCGCCTACTGCTTTCTTCGCCCAGGTCCAGTGACCGCGCACCACGAGCTTTCGGTTCCAAGTTCGCGTTTGACGCGTCTGGAGCCCTTGAAGTTTGTGAGCGATCGTTTATTCACCTCACGATTCGATTATAACGATCTTTTGGTGATAAAGTGGTGCAGGTTTGCTCGTGTGAAATGCTGGCGCTAATGTCACGTCTCGTTCACCGTCATCCTTCGATGCTGACGCTAATAAAATGGGAACACTGTTATTGCGCTGTCGTCAAGTGCCAGCCACGATCACATCCAGTAATCGCACAGTACCCACGGTAAGATGAAACGAGGTTTACGATGCGAAAGAAAAAGAAGTCCACGGTTGGGTGACATCCCTCGCCGATTGGATCGTTTGTTTATCGCCATCGCAAATTGGCGAGGCGTAGACTAAAGTAAAAGAAAATTGTCCAGAAAAAAAAAAATAAAGCGGTTAGGCACTAGAGGAGGAAAGATTGTACTCAAAAAGAAAAGAAGATGGGAGAAGGAGAGTGGATAGGAAGCAAATAAGGGCTTTGCCGGGAGAGGGGAGAATGAGAGACGCAGGAAGAAACGAAGTAGAATGGACGAAAGAAAAAGCAACGAAGTAAACAAAATAAACAAACAACAACGGGTGATGGCGAAAACACTGCTACAATTTTCCCAGGGGAGCGCTTTCTCCGTCCAACCCGGGCCAAAAGTGCCACAAAGGGAAACAAGCCAGAAATTAGAGGGGTGCTCGAGTTACATACGCAATATCCACCTCCTCTCTCTCTCTCTCTTTCTAATTAAAGGATCCGGTTACGCACTGACACACCTAAGCCAAAAAAAGCGGTCAGAAGACGAAAAAAACATCTATAATCCATCTTACAAATGACTACATTGCAGACAATGGCACAGGCGCGCGATCGTAACTCAGCAGAATGCTTCGTTGGTACGAGAACTCGCGCCCGGCACGACGTCACTGCGCTGGCGCGGGCGTCGTGCACGCGGCACAGCCATAGCCTTCTTTATTCTATACTTCGTTTCAGCTTGGGTCCAGACGCAGCCGATGCCAACACGAGCGTGTGGCCCTGAACAGTGCCTGTACTGCACGAGCGCGCGTGCTTGGCAGGACGCTGGAAGCCGGAGCTCGCGCTTTAGCATCGGCGCGTCTGGACCCGTGAAACGAAGTATCGAAAGCCCATAATGGACCTTGTAAATTACCCAAACATCAAAGATAAGGAACGCGCTGCACGCGCACGCCTTCCTTATGCGAGAGATTCGAAGCAAATACCCAAAAATAAAGCGTTTGTAGAACCCGCGTGCAAAGTGCCATTTGTTTTAAAATTTTGCCTTCGAATAGTTACAGCTGCAGACGCCAGCTTGCGCAGCGGGTGTACCATAGGTTCCCGGCATTCCGTTTGATGCTTGGGCAATTCGACAAAAGGTCTATTCCACGACGGAGCCATTGAGCGCGCGGCCGCCGGAAAAAAGCGAGGAGCAGCGCCTAACGGTTACCCATTTGGCAGCGCAGCTGCACTACTGGGGTGACCCCTCAGCCAGCGCCCACAATACGCGCGGTGGCCTCTCCGCGAAACATAAAAAAACCGCAACGGAGAAAACAGAAAAGTGGCTACCGGCGCGTGGAGAAACGGGAAAAGGGCGAAAGGGTCCACACAAAATGCACTCCCTTTCCTTCAAAAAAAAAAAAAAAAAAAGAAGTACGCGTTTGTGTTTTTGGATTTTTAGGCCTTCTAATCCGACTAAACGCATACAGTGTGCCGTGACGTTGCGGTTTTAGTCCGCCATTGTGCAGGAATTCTACGGCTTCCAACAGGGGGCAGTCTTTTGAAAAGGGTCTACTGCAAAGCAGGGGGTCCCGTTGCTCATACACGTACTATCGCGGACAATATGAGCTGAAACAGCGCTCCGGCCTGTTCACGGTACTACCTGCGCCGCCTGTCGCATCGCTCCGTAAACACGGTGCACCCTGAGGCCGAGATAAATTCTCATTTGCGCTCACTGCGCCGCTGCAGTCTTCCGGCCGTCTGCTAGCGAAAATATTGGCCGACGGAACCACCATCACGGTGCGTGTGCCGTGTAGCCCAATGTTCACGTTTTTCAGCTAACATGCATTTCAGTGCATCTCAAGAAAGCGCCGAAGTGGAAAATGCGTTGTCACGCTCGTATCTCGTCGAGGAGCGCTGCCTGACGAAGCTGCCTTGGCCCCCAAAAGGAGCCGATCTGAATATCATCGAACACGTTTCGAGGCGCATCAAAGTAGCCATGTCACGGCGTCCCCTCCACCGCGCCACTGCACACAAATTGTGGAAAGCAATGAGAGGTGAATGGGAGTGGTTTCGGGCCGAGCCAGCCTTCGTGGCCGCGCTCTATAATTTCTTTCCATATGAGATGAGAGCCGTGGTCGCGGGTCAGGGGAGAATGACGTGGTATTCTTTTGTAAGTTTTACTGCGCCTCAGGACCCCCTGAACCGGACTTCTGCCGACTGGAACAAAGCTTGATGCTACGGTTGCGACACACTGTTTGACGCCGTTAACCAGCGCATAGTTTTGCGTGGTGCCTCCTTGATCCCGATCTTCTTGTATAGTGCAGTTGAACTTCCACGCCGACTATTAATCTTTTGTGTCTGACATTGTCCTCTGCGAATATTCTTTCGATCAAGTTTCAAGCTCCTTCTCCTGACAAATATATGACTGTTTGTCCCACTTTATTAAGACTATAAATTTGTAAATAAAACACTGGTGTCTTGTTAGCAACTTGTTTTGTTTGAAACAAACACGTGGGCCCAGTAATAAAGAAATTATATTTTTGAACCTTTTCATACCAATGAAGGTTACAAAACCTTCTCAGTAACATGTATGGTTACCGTTTTTTTAAACAGCTGTGATCAAGGAAAAAGGAAAAAAAAGTAAATTCCTTGGAGCTGGACTAAATCCGGTATACAGATTTTGGTCTATATTTTATGATGTCCTACTTTGTGCATGCACTTAATCAAACAAAAACAACCTGCAACGTATTTTGATGTGATTTTCAAAAACGATTATGCAGCTGCAATTTAAGATACTGAAATACTTTTTCTTCACCAGTCAGCGTTTTGTATACGTGATTCTACGCGATAGAGTAAAGTAAATCAATTCCAAAAGAGGGACGACAAGTGTAATCTTTTGTACCCCCCCCCCCCCCCTTGCCGCCCTACCACACACCTGCCCGCTGTCGCACCCGCCGTCTCGCTTGCAGACGGCCGGAAGAGCGCAGTGGCGCAGCGAGCGCAAGTGATAATTTATCTCGGCCTCAGGGTGCGCCGTGTGTGCGGAGCAAGGCGACAGGCGGCGCAGGTAGTACGCTCCGCCGGCCGGAGCGCTGTTTCAGCTCATATTGTCCGCGATAGTACAAAAGACAGTCGGCAAACATGAGTCACCTTAATAGGAAAGAAGCGGACGTAACTCAAGGCCCGACCAGGGTGCCCCAACGGTAAACACATCATTTTCATCGGTAAGTCCTTTTTAGCCGCTGCACTCTGATTATGTTCGCTCAAGTTTTGCACAACGAAAAAAGGCTTGCGGAATTTGTTTTAAAACCCGTCGTTATAATGACGGGCACATTGGCCCGCGCAATTCGTCACAATTGCTTCCTCATGGTGACCACAGTAAAGAAAAAAAGATTGATCCACCATCTTGGCAGCTCGAGCCTTCGGTACACTAGGAACATTCAGTGCCTCTAGCAGTAGCCATATAAAGCAAATTTCAGGTTTCAACTCGTCGCTAAAGGGTGGCGCCGTCATTGTACTTAGTTCGGTCTCGGTGGACGCCAGCGGCCCAGATTTCAAGGTAAGTCCCCAACTGAGTGTTTCAGTGACGTTGTTGGCAGCGAACAATTAGAGAGCCTCCATTAGAGAGGCTTTCCAACTGCTCCATCGGGGTCACGTGGTTTATAGGCAGCGTTTGCAATAGGGAGTATTCACTGGCGGCCATAGCCGTGTGCGCGAATGCTGAGCGCGTGCTGATGGCGAGCTTCCACAGTTCTTTTGCAACGTGCATTCCGCACCACCAAGAGTGCCGGTCTTAGCAGTCTCTTGATGTGAGCTCGTTCTGAGCGTGCGCTCCAAACAGCACCCACAAATATGGCGTCCAGTGAATACTACCTATAGGGTGTATTCACTGGCGGCCATATCCGTGTGCGCTAATGCTGAGCACGTGCTGATGGCTAGCTTCCATAGGTATTTTGCAACGTGCATTCCGCACCACCAAGAGTGCCGGTCTTATTAGCCTATTGACGTGAGCTCTGTTCTGAGCATGCGCTCCAAACAGCACCCACGAATATGGCGTCTAGTGAATACTCCCTATACGAGCTATGACGAACGTGCTGATCGTCCGCGAGCGTCTCCGCCCTTTCCCCCATGCTCTCCTTCTAGTCACGCGATTACGCAGCGCGTGCGAACTTGCGACCAACCTCTGGTGAAAGCCTCCGCCATCAAACTGCAAACGCTAAGCATGATTTGAGTTGGATCCTCTCCACAATCAAGGCTCTACGCGAACCATGGTCGACAGAGGCGACGCCGCCGGCGTGCTCCTTTCCTATATCCGTGGTTCGAATGCCGCGCGCCACGTTCTCCCGTCGGACTCATTGCCACGCGGCATTCGAAGCACGGATCTCGCGGTGACTCGCGTTCGAATCTGTATGCACACTGTATGCGCGGCGAGAAGTTTGGGTATCGCCGCCTGGTGGAATTTTTTTCACAACCCAGAGTCCCAATTTCCTCTGCATGGCGCAACCACGTGCAATGCCAAACTTTTTAATGCGAATAGCATTCTTTGGATACTTCACGCACTTTTCGTCTATCTATGTATCTATCTATCTGGCTATCTAACCCTCTTACGCCGCGGGTCGACAAACAAACAAACAAGACCGGCGCCGGCTGGGATTCGAACCGTTGACCCTTTGATCAGCAGGCAGACGCGCTAACCACAGAGCTATGAAGGCAGTCATTCAACGCACTCTAAACGGTTGTTCATATCTTTACCATAGGACGCGCTACAGCGCTGTCACAGCTACCGGTGCGCGCGCGTTCCATGCACGAGGGCTCATCTCCGCTCATCGAGGCTGAGCACGGCCGCTAGCTCACCCTCTCCCGCGCTCGGGAGAGGGTGATGTAGCGGCCGTGCTCTTCAGCCTCACGAGGAGCTTGGAATGAGCCCTCGTGCATGCCGAACGCGCGCGCACCGGTAGCTGTGACATGCGCTGTAAAGCGCGTCCTATGGTAAAGATATAAACAACCCTTTAGAGTACCGTTGGTTGAGACTAGCTGAGACGCCAGAAAGTCTGGTCGGTACCATTTTGAGTGTTTGTGCGTATGGCGCGTGCTTTGCTCGCCTTCCTAAGTGACACAAACGCACGTGCTGGGCTGCGGAGATCGTGCGCAGGGCTGTGAAAGTGTCAACAAATTTAGAATCGCCTCAAGAGTGGGCTGGCGTATCTAGAGTGTGCCGGCCACCTGACGAACGCGCATAACTCCGCACCGTTTGATGCTATTCGCATTAACGTAGATAATCATTCCCAAAGGATGGGTTCTGCTGATTTTTTATATGCGCTATGAAAATTAAAACATAACCGCGTGGGTAGCACGTGCACTACCAAAAGCGAGGAAGAGCTGGAGAGAGGTAGGGTGTCTGTCTGTCCGAGGGTAGAAGACATCCATTTGTTGGGCTGAATGTGCCAGCGCGTGACGCTCTCGCGCACTCGGTGCGTGACCTGGGGCGGGAAGATGACGTCTATGCATTAGCCAAAGCTACGCGCTCGAGCTGAGTGACACCGGATTGCGCGCACTTCAAAATGCACAAAAAACGATTGGGCGGAAAAATGGCTGAGATGTCACCACTCAAGCAAAAGCGCGCGTGTGTATGAAGGCACTCTAGAGCGAGGGAAACAAAAGCGCCCCTCGCAAACTTCTCACCGCGAATAAGCAATGTGAACCTGTGCCTGAAAAATGAACAATAATATAGATACTCGTGATCCTGGAGGCCAAATAAAGACGATTTAAGTGTCTTTCCCCAAATACAGAACCGCTTCAGTTTCGCTTTAAGAGATCCAAAAAGTATATATATCTTTCTGTCGACAGAGACGCCTATCGATAATCCACCAGTGTCATCGTTAACTAGTGGCCACACATGTCACTCAAACCGTAGCAGGACTTGTTCCGCGAATTTACGTAAACGCCATAATATCAAGCATAAAAAAAGCCACCCGAGACAGCGGGGAGGACAGAAAAACGACGGGAAGAAGGAAATAAGTATCAAAAGAACCACACACGAGAGCAGCGGCAGCAGTGTGGGACGAAAGGCTTAACGTCGTCGACCCATCTCTTGCTCGTGTGCGCTCCCTGCGGCGATGACTGGATTTTTTTCGGTTCTCTTCTTTTCTGAATTGTCTCAGCTTTCCTTTTCAGACAGTCAGAAGCTCACACACAACGTACATTTACCAGAATCGGAGCCCGAATGAGGGAAGAAAATGTCGCACCGGAGCCGGTTCATTCGAAACGTCTGGGAAACTGCGGGACGTGCAGTCCCGCAGTTTCGAATGAACCGGCTCCGGTGCGACATGAGTATCCCCGCGGTTACGGGGATACTCATAAATATAAATTTGGTACTTTCAACCTTGGTAACACGTTGTATATTACGTTTATATTATATGTATAATAAATTGTACACGACTGCGCTTTTAAAACGTATATTAATGTCGGATAAACGCGCACGAACACCACCGCGCCGCCCTACAAGAAACATAGTTTTTTTCACGTCGATAGCAGACATGTTTTTACGCAGCTGCGCCATGGCCTTCCTTCTCCGACATTGTGACGTAACCACTCGGAGCGCTACGGCCTTCTCTTCTAGGAGGTGTTGGTCGGCAGCGGGGAGAGAGGGAAAAGGTGACGCATGCTGACGTCAGCGCTTCGGACCAATACGAGCCTCGCACAGCTGGCGCGGAGCCAGAGAGCAGGCGCCGCGCCGCTTTGGAATGCGGCCCAGCTCAGTTACCGCTCCGGCGAGGGATGTGGTTCTTTCCACCAGTGACATGGCTGACCGTATCCAAGAGCAGCGACGGAAGAAAGCCGAGTCCACGCGTTCATTAAATTGAACCCCATAGATCGTCGAACTAATTCTTTTTAAATACAAGGACATTAATATAAACTCCGAATTTCAGATACTTGGAAATCTGACAAAAATACTCGAATAAACCCCGAATGCTTCTGCGAAAAAACTAAATTCCGAAAAACACCCTCTAAATATTAAGAAGAAATAAACTAAAGAAAAAGAAACTCATAGTAATAATTAACCAAAACATCCGTGCTTCGCGAAAGCCGCTTGCAAAGTCTACTCCTTGAACCATTGACGTTTTCTGTTTCCTGTCGTTCTCAGTCACGTGGGTTCCATATCTGGTATGCGGGATGAAAAAATAATAAAACATTTCAACCTGGAATATGCGATAAAATATAGGTGAGGCTAAAGTAAGAATGTGTGACAATCATGTACTTTTCGTAAACATCTTCCAGCGGCGTGGAGAGATCAAAACGATGTTTTACCGCATACCAGAAGTGATAACGTTAAAGATGGCTGCGCCCTTGCGGAAAAGCTGTATACATGCCCCACTTCATACGAAGCAGAGATGTCCCGATGATGCTCGACGTAAGCAGACAAGCTTTCGTACCATAAAGCAACGGAAGCAAACGCGGAGCAGTGTGAACCGGCCAAAAAGCCTTTTAAACCGGCCTTAAGGTTCAATTGGCTGAGCCACGCTACGCGAGCGCTCAGGAGCCCTGCAACTTGCAAAGATTTCCATTTCATTAACCAGCTCGAATTTCATGCGCCGAGCACTCTTTCAGCCCACAGCTTCCGGAGATACACGCAAGCACTCCGAAAGACTCCAAAGTATAAAATCAAAAGGTTAAAAGAAAAGAAACAAAAAGAAGGCGAACTACCTCGCGAAGCATTAAAGCTAATACTAGCAGTCAATACCAAAAAACAAACCCCCCCCCCCAAAAAAAAAAATACGATTTTTTTTTTTTTTTAGTTTGGGGATGAGGTATTATACATTGGACGCGATAATCTCTTTGTAACAATCAAAACCTCCGCTCTATATTTGAGGGGCGCGCTCGCGGGGGATCTACGAAACTGCCGCCATCGAAATATAAGAGCCTTAACTCCATTTGTTCCTTTCTGAAAACATCTCTTCCGCCAAATCCGAAAAAAACATATAGAAAAAATAAAATAAACGAAAGAGAACGCACGCAGAGGTAGTTCTTAAAGAGCGAAAAGTAGAATCCGGATACAGTAACTTACCGTATACCATAGCTCCGACACGAGATGCTATTATTAAGGCAGTGTCACTATATGTATACACAACACTCAGTCGATAGTCGGCACTGAATGAGCGGTTCCTTTTTAATGGTGTACGTGCCTCAGTGTGAATTGTTCTCGTGCGTTGCAAATTACAAGTATGAATAGCCAACTCGCCCAATCCGTTATCTTAAAAACTATATATAAATTTTCGCCATTTTTTTTATGTTTCGTTGAGAAGTGGTATTACTGAGCGTACAGAGCGTCCAAGCTCCGTATTGAATCGTGCAGGAGCTCATAGCTTTGTCTGGTGCATTGCCGCCATTTTAGCGTTCGACGAAGTCATATTTGTTGTATGGACGTTCTAAGCCACGGAGAACTATAGGTAAGGCTACGCGCGAGAGCGGCTAGATATGCTTAATGATCCCACTACACAAGCGTTTGTGCAGCCAAGGCGAGATCAAAAGCAAAAAGCTCGCGCTTGTATGTAGCCTTTGAGGGTAGTCTAGGTCGAGGCAAGCAAAAATGGCCATGGGCCCACATGGTATTCTAAAAGCTTCAACATGCTTTTTTATTATTTTTTTAAAGAAAATACAATTGAATTGAACTGAACTGAAATAAAGTTTATATGTCTCAAAAGTATAGCGATCTGCATCTTCAATTTTTAGTTTTTTTGCCCGTAAAACCCGAGAGCACTGTCCAAATCACAGATATGCTGGACCGAGACATCCAAACCCGTCGCTGAATCGCAGTTACGTCATAACAACCAAAGGTCATACATATATCGTAAGCGGACAGCGAAGACCCCAGAAGCAAAAATCCCAGAAGGGCTTCTAGTCGGGTGTCACAAAAACAGGTGTGAGATTAAGAGGCTTTGGCTCACTCAAAAACATAAAAACAACGAAAGAAAACGGGAGTGTCAGGAAAGGCACTCCACCCGGACCAGCTGCGCCCGATGACTTTCAACTACGTATCGGATAATAAGGGTACGAGCGGGAAAAGGAAAAAAAAGCGAATTTAAACGAGTAGAAGACGATAAAGCAACAATGTCGCGAAGCCGCGAGAAGAGAAAAAGAGAGAGAGAGAAGGAGCTGCTATTATGGAAGAAGCCATCTTGGACGAGGAGACAAGCAATTTTTTCTAAACAAGGTCCTCAGTCCGTTTTAAACCGCTTAGGGATCCCAGTCGCATAGGGTACGGGTATTAGGGAAAAAAAGGAAATTAGGGAAAAAAGGGGAAATAAAAGGGTGAAAAGTGAGGGGGAGCCAAGGGAAAGACTCAATTATCTCGAAGGTATTAGGGAAATCGGCGTGAAAACTTTGCCAAGCGGCGAACGCCCGCCCGGTGAGAGCGCTCGTTCCAAAGTCCTTTACGTAAAAGTCGACGAAGGTAAAGCGCGTGCTATTGGAGAGTGCAAGCAAGAACTCGTTGATTATGGCTTCTTCCTTTTTACCTTTTTTGCTTTTTGTTTTTCGTCTTTACAGATTATGTATTTAGGGGAATGACGTTTCTAATTTCTTCGTCATCTGTTACGCGGAGCAACGATTATGTTCGAGGCGCCGACGAACAGAGTAGTTAGTAGTTAGCGAAATGTTATTAAAAGCACATAAACTAGTTTTTTTTTTACTTCATTTTTCGTAAGAGTCTTTTTCGGAGCACTTCCGTGCTCCGAGAAATCTATAGGTTTTCATAAATTACTTGGAATGCTACTCCTGCTTCAGTGTCAAAAGAAAAAGCCTAGAAATATATTGCGACGGCTATACTCCGTCTCACCCTACGATGGACTAGGGCCCGAAGGCTGGCGGGCGGAGCACTGCCTCAGAAAAGCTTGCATCCGCATTGCGAAAGAGAGCGCGACAGAAATTCCGATACGCAGACTACGAAGAGCACTAATCTAACGCATATGGTTCTCTGTTATGATGGCGCGCTATTTTATAATGGTGAAATAAAGGTAAATGGCATTTAGTTTCATAAAGGTTATGCCTTCAGTAGTCTTCAGTAGAAGCAAGCAGACGGAGCCGCCGCGAGGGCTCGATAAGCAGACGAAAAACTCGCCTCCGCATGACGCGTCTTGGCGCACTGATACGTACGACGGAGCAAATATACCACGTGGTTTCTAACAGGCTCGTGATTGGACCTGGCGGCCTGTAGCATTGGGCTTGAGTCCATCGTAGGATGAGACGCAGTCTAGACACACACACACACAAAAAAATAATAAAGCGAGGAGGAAATGAGCATTACTGAAGCGTTCTGAAATGTTTAGTCTGCGCCGAAGGTACGTAAATATAAGCAGCACTCTCGAGAACTCACTGGCGGCCTTCCATTAAAATAAATATTGTGTAAATACGCCCAATACGGACCGGCTTAACCATGCCGTGAGAGAGAAAATTAGAATCGTCAGTTCCTTAGTAGCGGTAAATTCCAATTAATTATTTGGAAGCTGGGTTCTAAATAAAATTAAAAAAGCAGACAAGGAATATATAAACAAATAAATAAGGGGCCGTGTTCTCGTTCACGGCTGAAAGATACCACTGTAATAAAACGCTCAATGCGCCAATTTTGTTACCATCTTCTTTTACCGGCCCAGGAGCGCAAGGTGGCGCTTAGAGCCACTAAATGAGCTACGCTTAGAGTATCGGCACTCTGTTCCCCAATATTGCCGTGGGCGCCGCCATCTTAGTGCTTGTGCAGAGCAGACGCAACTGTCGATCGCCATGATTCAAAAGTGCGACTTTCTCAGCTTTAGATGTGCTGTTAGGAAGCTCAGATGACATTGTTTTGCTCTGTCGCGAACTGTTTAAAAATTTGTAGAGGACGGAAAAGCGTTTCCTGTGATTTCAGATAAAGCTTCAGATAACTGGCAACCATGATTTTAAGCCACAAAATGGCCAAGTGTCGTTACTCTGAAGTGTAGCTTATTTAGTGGCACTGCAGTTTTCCAGATTCAGATAAAGTCCCCTGATAAAATTCACGCTTACAAGTACCACCAACCATTGTTGTGGAAACGCGCAAGACACGTGCCACGAGCGGGTGCTCCGCCGCTATTCGCTTCAAGGGCCGCTCATGTCAGTGCTGCGCCGCCATTTGCTTCCAAGGGCCGCTTGAGACAACGACATCGTGCACTGGCGCATTAGACGCCATACTTGCAATACAAACGGAAACACATCGAGGGGCTTTAGATTCAGAGTATGCTGCTCTCTGTACACTTGAATCGCGGAACCACCCTCACCCGCACATACCCTTGTAAGCCATCATATCGGCGTCCCAATCACCGGGCTATAGTAACCTTTATACACACTTTTCGAGAGTTCGTCGCTCTCAGGGTCTCGCATGCGAAAACACACATACCACACACACATTTGGTTGAGGTCTTTGGTAGGTGAGAACAGGCTTCAAAAAGGTCGCAGTTTATAGCTTGCCAAATCAACATAGAAGAAAGACTGCTTCACAAAATGAAGAAGTAAAAGAGAGCGAGAGAGACAGAGAGTGAGTAAACGTCCAATAATTCATGTACAACCGCTACCTTCAAAATATAGCAGAAAAAAAAAGCCCATAGAAAACCAAGGCACAAGTGGAAGAGACGCGCGACAAAAGGCCGACTATTAACCGTTGTTTTGTTTCACCTCAAAATAGGTGGCGCTGTTTTTACGACCGTTTTCTACTTTTCCCTGCGTTCGTCGCGCTACTCTTCGTTCTGCGAAGCAAGTGCGCACCCTCGTCCAACTACAATAAAAAAAATAAGAGATACTGACTCTCGAACAAGAACCCAAAGCAACGTGGTGCAGTTCAACGCTTGATGCGCCTATTAAAAGCCGGAAACGACGCCGCACGGAGAAATAGCACCGCCGCGTCACGTGTACATATATATATATATATATATATATATATATATATATATATATATATACACACATATACCGCCACCGCTAGGGAACATTTCCGACATACTCGAAATATTTTAGACAACGCACGACACGCTCAAAGAAGAGACGCCGGTGCTGTACTCTGCTTCACGCTACGACGGACCGCGACGGACGTTGCGAGCCATCGGAGCCAATCCGGTTGCCGCGCGGGTGTCACGTGACCTTTGGGAAGGACGCAGAGACGCGTGTCACGTGGTACGTACAGAGCGGCATGATTGGTTGGGGACGGCTCGTAGTGTTCGCAGCAGTCCACCGTAAGGTACGACGGGGTACAGACGCGGAGGTCCCCCGGAAACTTTAACGGACACCTGACAGCAGCTGCCAGCTCAAAACCGTGCACACAAAACAAAAACAAAAAAATAATAATAACGAATGTTTTTTGTTTTATTTTTTTGCGAAGCGTAGGGCGTATACGATATGAGGAGGTGAATTCTTAAAGCGGCCTCGCTTTTAGGAATAAAATAGGGAAAAGAGGGAGCGAAATGGGGATAAGAAGGCGGAAGAGGGTCGTAAAAGGGGAGGATCGATTTAAGGGAAGAAGTTAGAAGACCCAATTTAGACAGACGAAAGGGACAGGTGACAGCGATGCCCTGCAGCTGACGCCAGTCTCAAGAGGGAAAGGTAAAAACTCGAGGATAAAGAGAAAGAAATATAGTAAAAAAAAGTAAGAAATACAGTTAAGTACATTTAAACGTTATGCGTGACATTTGCGGTAATGATATGCCGGAGTTTTGGTGTAGAAAGAGCGATTATTTTAGGTGAAAAAATTGTGACGGTAGAAAACGGTGTATGCAATTAGGTTGCGGAGAAAAAAAAGTCATTTCATGCCTACGTGAATTGATATTCGCCTGTGCGGGGGCTTGACTCGCGTCGACGAAAAGGGAGGGAGAGAAAAATTTGGGGAAGAACGGATTTCATGTAGATTACTTAGTCGCAATCGCGAGAAGGCTATGGTAGAAAGAATTTAGGGCAGAAGAAGACTTCAGCAACGGGCCGGCCCGCAGCTGTGCGACAGATGTATCGCGATAATAATAATAATAGTAATAATAATAATAATAATAATAATAATAACAATAATAATAATAAAACATTCTCATAAACTTCATATGGGTATTTTACGCAACTGCCAGATACTTCTCCAACGACCGCTCTAAATTTCAGAAAATAATGTCACTCTGTGCCATGGAATGAAAACTGAGATTTCGCACGGTATCCGGGCAGCTGATGAGGTATAAAAACACAGGCTATTATCGTAAACACCTAAAAATAAATAGCTTCCTACCTGCCCTCTCCAATAAGTTACAAACAATGTACTTAGATCCATTAATGCTAGTCTTTTATGCTGGATCCCAATAAGCGTTCCTTTAAAAGCCCATCGCTCCATGCACCATGGTAGCATATTGGGCCAGTGGGTAAACATTGTATACGAAGGGGATAAACAACTCAATAAACGCAGAAGAAGAAAACGTACGAGCACGACAGGAAAGCCAAACCAAATTCGACGTTGCTCATCCAGACCGGAACGGGCCGGGGTGGGGACTGAGCGCAGGAAAGCCTGGGTTCTGCAGCGTGAGCTTTCGCTCCAGGTGATAGCGGAGCTGCGGTGCGCTGCTAACACACTCGGCACACACTTATACAGATAACTGCGGTGTTTGTGCCTGTTCTTCGTCTGCATTTACTGAGTTGTTTATCCCCATCGTGTACACCGCGCACCCTACATTCCCAACTAGGGACAACTGAAGGCTAACTATTCCCAACAAACCGTTCAACAGCGTTTTTTTTTGCTTTTCTTTTTGTGGAGTAATAGCATGGAATGGAACCGCATTAGGTGCAGTTCAATTGTACGCGAGTACAGTCGACGTGGACATTTCTTCGAAGTGAAGCGCTCGCGTGAGCTGCACCGCCCAGGTGGCCTGCGCAGAGCAGCTCACACTAAAGTCACCGGATCCTGGAAAGGTAACGCAATTGCCTTCCCTATACTGCCTGCTAGAGGGTAAAAAAATGTATCGCAAATTGCCCCACAACTGTGTTGCTACATGAAACAGAGGGAAGGGCAGGAAGGATGACAAAGAAGTTAACATGGGGTATTTTGTCCCGGTTTGCTACTTTGTTTTGGGGAGGGGGATGAGGGAGAAACGTTCTTAGTTTAGCGCTAGTGGTGCTAAACCCCTAGCGCTAAGCCAAGTGTTAAGTGGAGTTAGAGTTAGTTAGAGTAGGAGTTAGCATTAGTTAAAGTTAGAGTTAGTTAGAGTTAGGATTAGTTAAAATTATAATTAGAGGGTTAGTGATGATAACTCTACTAACTCGCAGCACGCGTTCTGGGGTTTCACTTAATCTAAAAACCTAGCCTAAAAACGTTTCACGTTTAAAACAGAAACTAAAATACAGACGACCAAAACCTCGCAAGACGATTGGCTGATCGTTATTTGCATAGCAATAGCCATTTCGGTCCCTTGAAATCTTCAAAGCGTCGAAAGGGTCTGTCTAAACAAGCCGCGTCAAGATCACCATGGAAATATATCCCTGTACTAAAAGCGTTTCTCGCCAGTATAAGCGTCTTTGGCACTGTGTATGCAATTGACTTATCGATCACGCTAACGCTTACCCCCACATCTCTTACAATATTATAACTCTACTGGAGTATTTGAAGAGAGGAAAATTATTGTTCGATGCCGCCAAGGACCGACGTAGCAAGGCGGTGGCGGAGCAAATATGTGCACTTGTGTCGCCGGCGTATAGATAACAATTAAGTACAAAACGAGCGTGTTGGTAACGGTACATAAACATGAGGAAGATACACAAAAAGTCCTCGTTGTCCGTCCCCCTTTTGTGTATCTTCCTCATGTTTATGTATAGATAACAAAATCTCGGTCACACAAGATATCCCTTTTGAAGCAACCCTTCAGCGGGAATTTGGGTCGGCTCACCGAGACTGGAGACGTCAAGGAGAAACTGTTCGTTCCGCTGACCAAAATATGGCGACCATACGGGGACCCTGGCGCTACTCTCCTAGGATCCAGTGACTTTAGCTCACACCAGGAACTCTCTGAACCACCACTTCGGAAAACGGATACAATTAGGCGCCTCGCCGAACCGTAGCTTTTCTCTCTTTTTTCGAACACAGTGTATAACAATTTTCAACATTTGTACCATGATCCCTACGTCTATAGTCAATCTGCAATGTGAAAAACTGTAATAATTCCCACTTCGAACAAGACGTTCACATTACTATAATCACCGACGCACTCAAAGAAGCGCAGGGCGGTGCGAGTCCCCGACATCTCATTATTGCCCCCCCCCCAGCCAATCAAATAGCGGCATTTGCAGATAAGAACGCCGACCAACCAATCACGAAGCCCGAACGTAATAAGCCGTTTTGAGACGTTCGAACGTAAGGAAGGTTAAACGCGAGTCTTAGCAGAAATCATTTTTCAGGTATACACTAACCATAGGTGGCGCAAGCTGCCGCCAGATTGAAAGGGCTCAGTCGTGTTTAACCATCCATCTATCTATATAGCCATCGTTGCCAAAGAGGCGTATTCGAAATGTTTGCGAATAGTGCTTGCTCCTTGTTGCTATGGTCGTAATACGTTGACGAGTTTCAAGGCCAGCGAGTTTGGCCTTCGCGATAACACAAAATGGCACAATAACTTAACGGGAGACGGCCACGGTTTGTTACGCGTCAGAAACACAAAATGGCGGAGAGGGGGTACATGTCATTTTTCGGTTGTCGGTCCTCCAACCGTGGCTGCATGCTAGAGTGTCGGCATCTTCAAAAGACGACCCAACTCGCGCGATAAACACGCCATCTATATACAAAATTATACATCGGGCACCACCCACGCAGGCGATTTATGCGGTTTAGTTTACGAAGGAAAATGAATAAGACATCAGCCTCGTAAGTTTTAAACCCTGTTGTGGGGATCTCGCTGTGACGTTATGCGGAGTGTTTTGTTTACATGAATTAATCGTAAGAAAGGATAGAGAGAGAGAGAGAGAGAGAGAGAGAGAACTTGAGGGAAAGAAATGGCAATTCCGCAGAGACAGGTGGTAGTTTTGCAAACAATTTGGAACCCGCAAGAACGGAGATGATATAACGTCCAAGTTCGAGAGCAAGAACCATGCCTTTCCTTGTGACCGCTAAAAAGAAGAAAAAAAAAAAAGTTCGACAAAATGGTGGTGCACGTCAAAACCCGAAAATAAATTGATTCGCTAAGGGTAGACATTATAAAGAAATTTTAAAAATACATTTTCGTTTTTGAAAAAGAGGGAGGGTGGCGCGGCCATAGGAGAAGGCATTTCAAGTTTTGTTCCTCTCGCAGCCCTGACAGCTCCGTGACAGTGACAGGTCTGGAAACACCGGAATTCAAGGAGCGTGCCGGGGGAAGAAGAGCGGTTCAAGAAAGAAAAAGAAAACGGAATGAAGGGATGGGGCAACCACACGCTTGCGCGGCAGTTATTCGGTTCGTCCGCTTTTTGTATAGCCCGAAGAGCGCACACGCACGCAATGCATCCGCCCGCCACATTTCATCCCCGGTGGTGGCCGCAGCGCGGCCAAACAAACTGCAGACACGTGCTCTCGCTCATTTCTGGGAAAGCGAATTGAGAAATTTCCGAGCTTCTAGGGTTCGGTCGTCAGAACTATTAGTCAGAACAAATCGAGATCGAAAGCGCGAACATTCACTATGTGTGCAACGGTGCCATGCAATAAATTATATAAACAGTTCAAACACTGATTTATTAGGGCTGATTAAACGTTGATAGATCTCTCGGTGATATGATCGTAGTGAAGTGACGTCCTCCATAGTGGATGGCCGACCCACCTCGAGTGCCAAAGGGACCGACGCGTGCGTTTAGGCGTTGCCACGTGCTGTCGGGTCCTCGCGTCTCGCCGCAGTCTCGCGGCAACGGCGAGACGGTGCGTTTCGGCGTCTCGCCGCAGCGGGGCGCCAGTCACGTGGCTCTCTTCTCATCCGTTGTCTGCCGCTCCATCCTTTCCATTTCGGCGGCCGCCTCTCGCGGAGATCTGCCAGGCTTTGTCAGTATATAGGAGGCTATGTTATTACATAAACCCAAGGATGTCATCCAGCGTATAGGCTTTGTCTTCTAGGCGGTATTGCTAAGGCCCGCTTGCCTTCGTTATTTGTACTAGTATGTTTGTATTACTTTATTTCGAGCGCCGCGCAAACAGTGCTATAGGCCTTTCTTAGTGGTGCACCGAAAAACATCACATCGGATCCACAAAACAAAGGTCTACGTATCAGGATGAAAGAAGAAAAGCATCAATGCACTCTCGAAAGTTTCCTTCGGGTGCAAAAATGTCAACATCAAAACTACCCAAACATGCTAAAAAAAAAAAACAGTTCCAAACGAGTTGTGGGATCTGTTCGTACCAAGGAAAAGGACAAAATAAGGAGTGAACACGGCTTATCCACTGAGAAACTCGGAAGCAAACACAGCTCAGTAGCGCCGGTGAGTGTAGACAACCATTTACAACCTTGTACAAGAACATAAAATCACGAATCATCCGTCTAGTACGCAAATATTTTAAGCCAATCAGATTCCAAATTTTATTATAGTCATAAAACAAACTCGATAGTAAATACCGATCGTTAAACACACCTATAAAGTTTCTTTCAATGCGCTCAATACTAGACGACTTGGTCACTCCAATGGTGTTCCACACGATTGAGGCAAACTCAAGGCGGCTTCGTAAAAGGGATCGAAATAACACAAGAAAAAAAAGGGGGTTCCTAAGGTTATTAGCTATACGCGTTGACACCTAAAACGCGCAGAGACAAATTGACAATATGCGGAACTTGATAATTAAAAGAAATCTCAGTATCTATACAAACACCCAAGTCCCGAATCAGATACACATGGCTCATAACTGTAGTATCTAAAGTGTAGCAAAGTTGTACAATGTCCCGTTTTCTACCTAGAAAACTTACTTTTGTTTTTAATTCGTTCAGAACTAGACCATTAGACAAGCACCACTTAAAAACGCCTCACGTTGAAGACAAACACAGTCTTCTACAATATTTGTAAACCGAAACGATTTGATGTCATCAGCAAATAAAATCATTTTGGAGTAGCTAACTCACAATGTAACGCAATTAACAAAAACAAAATAGGAGAGGGCCAAGGTTGGTGCCTCGGGGGACGCCTGACGTTGCTAAGATAGGGTAGGATAGGCTGCCGGACACACGTACCAAGTTCTCGCGTTTAGACAAGTAACTATTAAACACGCTGCAATGCCCTCGGGCACAAACCATACATGTTAAACGCTGCCAAAATGAGCCGGTGATCGACTTTGTGAAACGCCTTCGTCGTGTCAAAATATAACATCTGTTTGCGCACGGTTATGAACAGTTGGCACAACGTCATGCAGAAAGGAAGACAAACACCTCTCTAATGAACAATCTCTTAAAAATTTCACGCTGTTCAGGTACAATGTTTTCTAAACTTTTTTTTATATGAATTGTAGTAAAAAATTCGTGTTCTTAGATAAAGCCAATAAAATCTTTAAAAAAAACATCGCCGGTAAAATTTTTGTTCATTCCGATTTATACGCAAATACTGAAAACTCAAAAAATAAAAAAAAAGAGGTGGCAAGTTTGGCGCAAAGGGCCAGCGGTCCAGAGGAAAACCCACTTCAGTTTCCTTTCAAATCTCGGACTATCGATTGACCAAAAGGGGTCTACCATATATCTTGTTCAGATTCGATAAAGACAGCGAGTCATTGCACTTCTGGGTCAGGGCAAAAGGCACTGCTCTACTCTGGTTTCCAGCTTGGACCATACTATGTGCGCTCGTCACAAAAGAAAAAATCGTATTTTTATAACGAAAAAAAAAAAATGAACCCTTGAATTTTATAGGGTGGAGGCAGGGCAATTGAAGCTTCCGCGCTTCTTAATTACTACGTCCAGGTGTTTAGGGGTTTCAAAGTATCGCCGTTTATTCAAGCAACGCTAGTTTGTAACTTTTTTTTGTCGCAAAGCATGCAGTTCGCACTTCCAATGGCGAGGGCACCAATGCCAAATCCAGTCAAAGGAAATATCATTCGATGCAAGTGAATTTAGGGTATGTGTGTGTTTAGATACCATTTCTTTTTATTTAAAAATTCTAAAAACTTGGGAGTAGAGCAAAATTAAACTCAGAATTTCGGAGAATTGCGAATATGGTGAAAAATAAACTCCGATAAACCCCGACTTTTCAGCATAAACCAAACACCGAAAAATTGAAAGACGTTTACAAATCTTTGTAACGCGAAATTAGATTGCAGCTCTTGGGGTATTCTGATTTTGCGATATACCGTGATGAAAGGGTACGGAGGTGGAGGAGGGTACGGTACAGAGGAGGAGAGAATATGGACAAGAAGAGGGGAGGGTACGGAGGACCCTCCTCGTCCTCTTTTCCCTCCTCCACCTTCATAACCTACCCTCCTCCCACAGTTTCCCCACGCCACGTTCCTCACGTTTCCTCACGCCACTTGACCTCAACACCAATTCAATTTCCCCGCTAGATTTAGCGGGGAAAATAACGTCACATGACTTTGTGTCACGTCACCTATGAAGAAATTTCGTTTCTTCGCCGCTAGATTTAGCGGGAAAATTGACGTCACGTGACCTCAACACCAATTCCATTCTCCGCTAAATTTAGCGGGGAAACTGAATTGGTGTTGAGGTCATGAGACGTCAGTTTTGCCGCTAAATTTAGCGGGGAAACTGAATGCGCAATGTTGCATTATGGGACGCCACAGACCTACACACCAATTTGTTTCTCCGTTAAAGTTAGTAGGGATGTTGAATTGGTGTATAGGTCTGTGCCATCCCATAATGCAACGCGCGCGGTTACGCCGACGGCGCGAAACACGGGAACGAGCGCCTAAGAGCTGCGCTCTAAAACAACCTCCACATTTCACGATAAGTAAACTACGAAAATACGGAACCCTAGTTATAAGTTAAATCCATCGGCAAACGGAAACTCAGCAATTTCTAAAAGATTTATTTTCTTTTTTAACGCTTAAAGACGCTTTTTGAGATACCGCATGCGGTTGAAAACGTTTCGCGTCTTGGTCACGCTCTACATAACATTTCCTGGTACCTCGGACTCAACCAAGCCGAGTACCTAACTTTGCTTAGAGCGAGTTAGAAAACCAGCTCGAGCGTGCCTGTCCTCCCTTCCTCCTCCTTCCTTCCCCTCCCATTCCGGCTTCAAACGCTCCGTTTGGCTCGAGCCCCTTTTACCTGGAGTCAAATTCAAAGCAGACCGTCCGCCCCGCACTGCCCGACTCCAAATACCCGCGTCTCCTCACTTCGCTGCCCCCCCCCCCCCCCCCCCCCCCCCTCCCCCTTCCGGTTTTCGCGCTGGCGGCACCGGCGCTCGAGAACAAAGGAGGCAATGGAAGCAGACGACGGCAGCACGGTTCCTCTCCTCATTCGCTGGATTAGCGTCCCAACGCGAGCACTCTCCGAGAACGCGGACTTAATGAGGGCGGGGAGGGAGAGGAGCTGCCCTACACTGCCTACTCCACTCCATTTCACTTCACGGTGGAGCGCAGCTAGAGCACGTTACTGGGTATCACGTGGCACTCCGAAGGTCACGGGACACGGCATTGGAATGACATCATAACTCATCACGTATGATTGGTCCAACGAGCGGGTATAGCTTCTACCGTGCTGTCAGTTCGGGGGTGGACGAAGTGCTATGTAGCGTCCCCTCTCTCCCTCATGCTAACGAATGCACACGTTAGGGTTCAGCTGTTTCTCTCGGGGAGATGGTTTAGAGACGCTTCGCATTCCACCACTAGATTCCGGTTCTGAGCCAGACAATTGCGTTGAAGACCAGCGCCCAGAGTATATGCATAAACAAAAGACGTCATTACGCGTAAGTTACTTCGGGTAATATTTGTTTTCGCGCTTGCTGCACGCTCAGTAACAAAAGCATGGCAGAACAAAGGGAGGCGAGAACGACCATAATTACAGACGGAGTCCAAGAAAGGCACGGAGTTAATAAAATGTGGTAGGGACAAGAAAAAAAAAATAATGTAGCACGCTTAGTCTCGGAACGAATAGTTAACCTTTTTTTTTTATGATATTAGTCTTAGCTGGTACAGCCGAATTTGTAGCTCGTCGTAAAAACTGGCCATAGCAGTTGCTAAATTAAAAGGAATACTAAATTCTTCCCGCTGCTAGTTAGTGGTGAAGTTTAGCTGTGAAAGACCGGAGATACCGAAAGTAAGCAACACCCCCTAGAGAACAAAGTTTTAGTGCCAACGTTATTAGATTACCTTAGTTGTGGAACTCCCGCGGAAAACGGAAGCCCCACCCTCCTCCTCCTCCTCTCCCCCCGCTTCCCTTCACTCCACCTCCCGTCGTTTGGAGCGCCATCTAGATATACGTTTCAAAACTGCGTGTTCCAAGGAGTGCGGTGAAACGCCATCTAGACGCAGTGCTTCGAAACATATGTATTCCATAGAATTCACGGCAGTTACCATAGCAGCCGTGCCCTAAAAACGGTGGCGCGTCGAACGACCGGAGTCGAGCCGTGGGGGAAGAGAGGGATACTCATCGTGCAAGCAGCATCTATGGGCAGTCCCGTAACTGAGTTAATCTAGTAACGTAGCCTATAGTGCTGCGAGAACACACGAGCCTCAGCCGAACGTTGACGTGTCCAATCTCTGCCCCGCGTTGACCTTCTTTAGGTGACGCCGAAAAACTCGGCACTAACACGGCTACGGTTCCCGAAACTCGTCTGCGACAGGTACGGTTAGCCTCCTATTCCGCCCGTGCGTCGAAACTGGTCCCGAAGTGGCAACAAATGACGTCACAAAAGTTGGAGTGTGTCATGTCGTCGCGATCCTGGTGGTTGGTCGCGGACGCTGCGGCAAGAGAGCAAGCGCGAGTGTCGCTGTTGCCCCGGCGTCCCAACTCCTGGCTGCCGAGGCTTCCGTGTTCTGTCAAGCCGGAGAGCGACCTGCGGCGAACAGCCGTCTGCCACATCCACAACCACTGTTGTGACACCGCCAGGATCGCGGTCGGCGAGAGCACGACACTTGCATGACGCCATCCAGCAACAATCAAAAAACTTTTTTTTTTTTTTGAGGCGGTAATATCACAATACTTGTGGCATGCGTTTTAGGCACCATATACTATGGTGCTGTGATCCGGGAGGTATTGCTTTGAATCGGCACTGAACACCACGAAGGTAACGGTATTATTTCCGAAATCTAGAAGACCGCCATCTACTACTTTGACGACGGGATTTGAAGATGTAAGAAGTGACTTAGTCAATTTGACGTAATTATAGTCGCCTAAAAGATGAGAAGGACAGGGAGGCGTCTTTCAGTTGCAGCCAGCCTCCAGTGCGAGCTTCCTAACGAGAGCGTTCAGACGCCCGATCTTTCTCAGCTTGTCGGTAACTATCGTTGGCTAATTGTCACGATACATTCCTTGCCTGCATGGTTCGAACGCGTTCGATAAACTTATCCCTAAGGAATCGCTCGATTATTTCGAGTGCACCCGTTAAAATTACTTTGAGTGTAAACAAGAAGAACACCTATAACCGTGACATGAGTCATCGTATATCAAAACAAAATAGCCCGCTAAAAAAAAGAAAAGGTTATTGAAAGAGAGCGTGGTTTTAACGTATCGCGCACCAGAAAACTCAGTATAAGACGACGAAGACCACGGAAGGTCCACGTCATCATTTCGATCATGACGACGCAGCAAATTTCCGGATGAAATATGAGCATCCCCTCGCTCGCGTACACCGAGAAGATAGAATGGCTAGACGATATGAACGGACACATTTTAGAACGCCATTTTTAAGCAAAAGAACAAAAATATATTAAAACCAGGAAGAGCCTAATCTCGATCAGGTACGTTTTGACAAATTTGTTTAAGAGACGTAGAGAGCGATACTTTTTTTCGTTTCTTTTCAATTTGTGTTCATCAAGGGCGAGCGGGTGCTTCTTATAAATTCCCGCTGCCCGCCTCCTGAATCCCCTCCGACGTTCGTCTCAATTTTAGAGATGTCCTCGATGATCCTCTTCCTGGAGTATGAGCTCATCCCCCTGCCCTAGATTACCCAAACGAAACAAGCCCAGAGAACCGTCGAATTACCCGGGACGCGTGCCTGCCCGCTCCGTTCCTATGAACACTAATGTCGCCGGAGGCAATTCAAATGATATGTAGGGCCTTCCGTCTCCCGAACCTTCGACTGAGGCAGGCACGACATCACCCTGTCCATTAAGTATTCCACCCTCCTCCTCTCTTTCTTTCTCCCTCTATCTCACTCTAAGGTCTGCCTTTCTTCGCCGTGGTCCCATCTCTCCCCTTTCTCTCCCATCTGCCGTTCCGAACCTATATTACGCTCACCCCTAAGCTGACAGTGTGGTGGAAGTTACAAGCGCTCGATGGACCAATCAGCCGCCTCCTTTTCATCACGTCATCCCGCTCCCTGCGCGTGGGTATGGGGCGGGAGCATCGTAGCCTCCATCGCTCTATCAGCCTAGGGATGAACGGAGTCTAGAGTTGCAACCACGTTTCGTCACGAGATCACGCTCCTGCCCATACCCATGTGCAGAGAGAAGAGTTCAGGTGATGAAAGGAAAGGCGCTCGATTGGTCCGACAAGCAATGTAGCTTCCGCCGCACTGTCAATTCAGGGATGAACGCAGTTCCGCTCTTTCCCCAGACCCAACAGGAATACCTCTGCCTTTTTTGTGTATAAGATCTTTCTAGGGAAGGAAAAGAAAGGGAGGGAGGGGACGTCTCTCCCTAACGAGCGGTCCTTGGGCACGCGCCGTAACCGTCTTGCGCTCCCTAATGAGCCTCGTCTTTTTCCCTATCTTTCCCTCACTCTCGCCGTTCCCCATTTCCCTGCTGTACGCGCACCCTTGGAATTCAATGGGGAAAACACACGGAATCGTCGGCAGCACTCCGGGAATACTGCGAGCTGGCGGAACGTTCAATTTCCCGGCACGAGCTGCCTGTAACCAACATTGCTTAGATAAAAAGACCGGAGGACTGATTTGTTTTTGTTTGTTTGTTTTTTAAGAGAACGCCCCCCTCCCCCACCCTTTTGACCAAACGGTGACGCAGCACTCATGCCCAATCTGTACCCCAACGTTGGCCCTCTTTAGATGACGCAGAAACACCAACCCTCGGGCCTCGTTATCTAAGAAGTCTTGCAGAAACTCTATTATTTTTTCTAATTGCGTCCGTGAACGGGAAAGCGAAAAAGAGAACACATTTTACGAAGTTCGGGGAACCGGCGCAAACGGAATGTCGCTTGTAACCTTATCCAGCACGCCACCACGTTGGTAGAATAAGAGCGGAGGAAAGAAAAAAAGTCCAGTGGCGAGTCATTACATCTATTGCGATACCTGCAGGCCCGCCGAGAAATGACATGCATTATTGAACATGGCGATCCAGGCTGGCGTCACGTCCAACGTGCCGCTACACCCATCTCGTAACTGGACCCACTGGGCAAACCCATGCATGGGTAACTATACAACCAAAAACGAGCCTTTAGGGTCAGGTTCTGGGCTGGAAAGGCTGTAGAACCGTTAAGTAAGGAGGTGGCACCGTCGTTCATATCTTACGAAGCGCAGTAAGAACCACGCCAAAGGATCACTAAATACCATTTGATAAAAGAAGAGCTAGTTAGTTTTAACACAGAGTTCGTGTCAACTATATTTCATTCTCTGCCATATTTTTTTTTCTGTTTTGAACTTGAAGCGATTAAAGAGAACGAATCGCAACTTTGCCTATCGCAGCGTTCGATCGTAACGCAACCTGGTGCATGTTAAATCTAGGAGCCTTAGTACACGCTCCCGGCGTCCCATTTCATGCGGCCTTTTCTTCTCCTTTTCTTCTTTTTTATTACGACCAAAAGAGGGTCACCCGAATATCACCATTTTGTCCTCTTTGGGGTAAGTGTTCGTGTGTGCATGTGGGCGCGCAGACACATGCACTGTGTGTCTGTGTGCGTGCGTGCGTGGGTATGTGTTCTCGAATGTGTGTGAGTAAGTGCGTGTGTGTGCGTGCGTGTGCGGGCACACACACACTCACACACAGACACATTGATTTGAAGGAAATTCTGAAAAACCGAATTAGTCGGTCAATATGAGTCCTCACTAGAATGGATTATACTATACAGGCACGCGATGTGCACCGACACAGTTTATGTCAAGTGTGCTCCATACTGCTTGCTGCACCGTAATAACCCCGAATACTTCTCTCGCAAACTGTTTCTCTCTCTCTGCATGTTTCCTATTTTCTCGTAGATGCCAAGCAAGACGAAAACTCGCGGTGACAATGCCGAGGCGGCCCGCCGTTTCCCTTAATTATGCTCATGGAATATTCAGCGGAGCGAGAAAGCGGATAAAGCCTCGGAATTAATTGGATTACGGCAACCGTCGCCGACTACGGTGCTCCATTTTCGTCTCTCGAGCGACGGGCGTTTTCATCCAGTGTGCCTCGAGTCCGGAGTGCGTCCAACTGATCGATTGGTGCCACGTGGTTTCAGGGGCCGCGTTGGCGGTGTACGAGGTGCCACGAGGCGACGAAAGCGTCCCCGCTTCCCTCCGCCCATTTTCCTCCTTGCCCCGCGACGACGCAACGCACGCGCACTTGCGACGCAACGCACGCGCACTTGTAACGAATGGCGTCCGCCATTAATTTGCAAACGCTCTCGGTCGTTTCAGTTGCCCCCTCTCTTAGATCTAGGCTGTATAGTTTCATCACCGACACTGCTCGCCGTCTGGTGTCGAAACCGCGATGCAATGTTCAAAAGCAAGAAAAAAAAACGATTGGGAATTTTTTTGTTTTTGTTTTCTGTAGGCAACGGCGAGGGTGTGGTACCTCGAAAGCAATCAAACATCGACTGCTCTCAAGGTCCGGGGCCAACGTAGAAGACAAAATGGAGAAGCCGATGCTTGACTGCGACGACTCGCGAGTGTCGTTGCAATCCAGGCTTTTATAATCAAAAATTTAATCAGAGTCGTAGACGAAGACGAATGGCGGCGGTATGCCGAGACCCGACTTGGTTTCACCGTAAGCCCAAAGGGCGCAGCCGACGGTACGAAGGGTCGTGGAGCTAATCAAGCACCGCTGACGCTGAAAGCGCAACGTCGTCGCGTTGCGCATTCGGCGCTCAAACCTTAAAGCCGCCGCCACGCTACTCGTACACAACATACAAAAAAAAAAAACGGACTTTTTTGCAGTCTCACGGGCGTTCGAAGTACGTTTGCTCCATACGAGTCTTAACGCGTCTGCATACATAAAAGTAAACATTTTCGACGGACATCCGTCTGGTTAGGAATGATTTATAAAACTTCAACGTGAAACTCTAACCAAGCTTTATTAAAAGCGAAAATCCCGACGTTTCGGAACCAACTCGGTTCCTTGTTCACGGGTGACTGTTTTTGTCCCGCGGAACGGCCTGCCCACGAACCCGAACACCCCCGGGTGCTTTCCGGATTATCCCTCTTTAATGCCGGCGTTATCAGCTCTTGAAGCCGCGCCAAACGGCACTTAAATTCTCCTGTCTGCTGAAGGTGATAACGTTGATAGGGTTATGAACGTATTTTCCAGGTGTGGATTTGGTCTCAAGTTCAAAGTAAAAAAAAAAAAAACCTTCAGAGAGGAAGTTACTATTCCTATACCTTTTGTTATCTCTTCACACGCACCATATCTGTGGAGGTTTCTCACTTAGGAAGGAATCCTTCATGAAACGTCAGCACATTTGAAAGTTGTTAAAAGGGGCACTGCGATTTCCATACTTGGGTCTGCGCTTACAAAGCCCTGTTTTCGCGCTGTCCGGGATAATTTTAACATTCAATTTCAGAGACTCCGTTCGTCCGGCTTCCCGTCACAGGTTTTAAAGGAGGTGGTAAGGGCCTTGGTACGAAAGCAAACCTAGAATCACCAGAAACGAATGGCGGTTGTTCCATTTATGCAGAAAACGTCGCATAACTTTAAAAGAGCAACCAAAAGGTACAATATGCCCGTAGTGTTTTCGGCTCAAAGAATAATGCCGCAAATCTGTTCTAAGGTTCGCTCGATAGCGGACAACATTAAGGAAGCCAAGTGTCGTGTTCAACTGGCTACAGAATCCCATTAACGTGTGGTAAAAGCTATGTAAGCCAAACCAGCTGGTGCCTAAATGAGCGCCGTCTCGAGCATGATCGTTCACTGAAATCTACGGTAGGCGGCCATCTTCCCGTGCACTGCAATACCTGTTCATACTCTCTAAGCCTTAAAGGCGCAACAAAATTGGATATTAGCGAGACAAGACGACTCGGGAAATTTTGAAAGCGCATTGAATTAACAGCTTAGGGGTCCGCTCCACCAGCCATCCATCAGTGGCACTGCTTCGAGCCGAAACTTTGTTTTTAGATCGGACTTTGGGGCAAAGACATGTTAGACGTCATTGTTGCGTGACACGCTCTGGCACAGCGCGACTTTTAGCACGTTCTCTTCTTCCTTTTGTGCCCAAATTCTGTTGCGAGTCAGCGCCTGTGTGGCGCTGACTCGCAGCGGTCGACGGCCGAGTGGTCTAGCGCACACCAGCTCAGTCAACGTGGAGCGAAAGCTCGCGCTGCAGAGCTCAGGGATCCCGCGTTCAATCCCCATCCCTGCCCGTTTCGATCTGGACTAAGCTGTAATTAAGTTGCAAATACGGGTACGCTATTACAAATGCAGAAGCGTGGTAAGCTCGGCAAGTTGGTATGATGACATAGTGAACAGTACAGCGCACAAAGCTAAAGGACAAAGAAAAGGAACATGCACGACACCAAAACAAAAACAAAAAATTAGTCGTTAGTTGTTTATACAGCCGGAGTTTAGGCTGCCAGAACATGGTAACATTGTTATCCAGCTGTAGATGATAAATTCAGCCAGTGCAGTACAACCGTCAGCTTGGAGTCTTTAACGTGCACCACGCAGTAGTGATACACGAACGGACGCCGGTACGATGCTCAATGCATCTGCAACTGAAACTTAAAGAGACCATGAAATTATTTCTTAACTTCTTCCTTCTTTGCTCCTCCGCTCAAAAGCGCAATGAGAAATTGCCTGGTCGTGACGTCTTGGGCACCGGAGACAATGACTCCAAGCCTCTACTGTGCTTTTTAAGCACACCGTGGATATTGTCATTATCAAGTGATGATAAGTCACGACTTAAGTGATGATAAATCATAAGTCGGTTCTTAAGTGATGATAAGTCACGTCACGACAATCATTGGCTCGAACGTGAATTCAAATATTCGGCGACGGATTGATGGCTGACGAGAGCATACGTCCTAGTGACGCAGTGCCGGCGTCCAACATGTAAGCTGGGCTCGGCTGACTTGCTTGGGTACCGTGGATGCATTACAGTGAAAAGGCGGAGAGCTTTCGAAGGAAAGCAGGTACGAAATAGTCCGCTATATTTTAAAATCTTCGTTCCGAAAAGCAGGCTCTAGGCTTTCTACGCTCGTGCACTAATTTTATTTTCTGGGCACTAAACGATATGCGATTAGTAAAATCCCAATTTGTTTCCAGCCGAAAATTAATTTCATAGTCCCTTTAATGAGATTTTAAGAGTAATGTTTGCAGTTCTGGACTTATCTTACCATATAGAGTTGCCAAGGAAGCTGCGGGATGCGCGCTCGAGCTACTTGCTTTCAGGCGCTGCCGTCCAGACAGACGCGAGATGCATTCCAAATTAAAAGGTGATCGAGTTACAAGTTCCATCACCGCTTCACGGCAAAACCATGTATGGTTCCTGTTGTGTTTTCTGAAGTGCTCTCAACGATGGAAGCACAAGCTGCTTCGTGATGGAGACAAACCCCGGTCTTGTACCCCTTTCACGGGTGATCACATTAAAAGGATGCTCGCCCACTCGAAGAAGCTCGGGTGGAGTGCTAGTGACAGCGACTTCGTGCTCAGTTAATCTGTTTAAAGAAGGACGTAATCTGTTATGCAGACCAAAGATGCGATTATTCCGCGGCGACGTCGCGAAGTATGTGTGTTTTCGTTTCCTGGAACGAACACACACACACACACACACACACACACACACACACACACACACACACACACACACACACACACACACACACGCACGCACACACACACGCACGCGCACACACACACGCACGCGCACACACACACATGCTCAAGACTTTCCTTTGAGTACGAAGGGAAGCACTGAGCATATGGTAAGCCCCTTCCATTTCCTGTTACTTTGCTATTCACATTCTATTCGAAACCTTCAATTCACTCCAGGAGAATCAACGAAAACAGAAAAAAGGGCGTAATAAACCAGGAAAAAAAAATCACTTTCAAAAAAGCAACAAAAAAAATTTGCGCGCCCTTTCAAATTAGGATGATGCTTCCCCTCATAATGACGCTTCACGCGGCAAAGCCAGCTTGCGGATGAAGAGAGCTGGCAGGAGCATTTGTTTGTAGCATAGGCGGATGAAAGTGCTCGAAGGGAGATAAGGTAGACTGAAATGCATGTATATATACACCGTCTAAAAAGGTCGGCGAAGGAATCTAATAATATTATTATTAACGATGTAAAAAAATAATACAGGAAAAAAAAAGGGGGGGGGTTCGGAGAATTCGAACCGTCCGGTAACAAATCATGTCGGCTTCAACGCATTTGCAACGCACGACCGCACAGGACGCTCCCAACTACAGCGCCATTAGGGCGCCTAGCGGGAGAAATACATTACCCCACGCGCCGAACACACTCCGAGATGGACCGAAGGTAAGGCTGGAAGAGACAGTAGAGCCAATCATAACCCGCTAGTGCTCCAGGTTCTTCACATTTCAGCGACCAATCGGATTCTACGGGGAATTCGCGTCACTGCGAGACTACGCCTGTTGAACCAATCAAGCCGCTGGAGTAAAGATATGACTCGGCGTGCGTTCAGTTCGGTCCACCTGAAGACAAATCTATAGGTGCAAACTCATAGCCGACGTTCGCGAGGCACCCGTTCCGGTTTAGCGCCAAAAGCAAGCGGCAAGGGTGGAGCCAAAATAAAAAAATAAATAAATAAAAATGAGATGGTATTGAGTCCGTTAGTTTTAAAGAAGACGGGGATAGCGAACGTCGGCTTCGCTTATTTTATTTTTTTAAACATTCCCTCTTTCCTCAGACGCGCACGATGGTTTGCTTACCAAGAGCAGCGGAATAGAAATGACGCTCTCAGCGGGATGCTTTTTCCTCCGCGCGGCCAATCTTTCAGGGAGTCATCAGGGAAGGCGTTTCGTCTCTTTCAGCCGCGCGAGGGAGCTAGTGCGGAATGATCTTTGGAACTCCGGAGGGAGGGAGGCTCTTGTTCCCTCGTTGCGTCATTGTTTGTGCCATTCACTGCAGGTGTTGCTCCATGGAGCCCATCTATTGGCATTGCGTTATTCAAAGATAGAGCTTTTGCTGTTTTTTTCTTCTCTTCAGTTTCTTGTGGATTAAACGTGTTGCACTTTCTCCCCCAGATTAAATTGATCCCACCCGAGGTGTCGGGAGGATTCAATCAAGCGGCAAGACGCGATATTATTTAGAGAAAACTCTTACATAACTTTCGTATTTTTTGTGTGTATTTATTTTGGATGAAATAGACGGATCCCTTTATCGAATGGAGCGGTTCTTCGCAATTGCGAACCCCATCCCCATCAGATACCCCCTTCACCATTCTAAAAAAAAAAAAGAAGCACAACGTTAAAATTGTTGAATAAAAAAAAAACGATAAGACGCTATGAAAAAGGACAGGTCTTTGTTGTTATTCATAAGTAGTCAACATATTTTCTCGCGACGCAAGCGAGAAGTACCGTAAAACCAAACAAAAAATAGAAGACCGGAACGAAATGTAAACGCAAGGTCAAGCTCAAACTAAGACAAAGTAGGCCTCTTTCTTCATGACCCAAAGCGTTTCTTCTTGTCGTTTATACGAGTGTTTAAGATTGCGCTTTATGGTAAAGGCCCGCTCCAGGAACCAAAGAGAACAGTGTTCCGTGGTTTCGCCACGGAACACTGTTCGATATCGGCACCGTTGGCGCCATATCGACTACATTAAACCCCAAAATACAGAAGTATTCGTCACATATAAATGTCCCCTCCACGCTTTCGATTCTGCCAATCATATTAGAGTACAATCGTTACTTACTCCACACCGTAACGTCAGGAAAAGACAACACACCCTGAATATTAAAATCGTCACGCTATTCACACTTCCTTTGCCCGCCCACTTCCCTTTACTTCTTCCTTTCTTTCTAGTTTGGCGCACAAATACCGCATGGATGACGACAGCAAAAGGGATGCTCACAAATTCTGCATTCAAAATAAAATGTTTCATGCTCAGTCCTCAAGATCATGAGGTAAAATCTTCCTAACGGTTCGCCCCATCGTGCCGCCTAAAAACACAAAAAATATATAAATTTTGATTCATTACAATATCTAAGAATAAGGTTATTCCTAGGCCACAGCCATAACACAGCACATCTTAAAAGGGAGCGCAGTATATTCATTTCAATGCAGTGATTTTAAAGGGTGCCCTTTATTCGGCCCTGGGCGTGCTTCTGCCACGAGGATGAAAACGTACCTACTTGTCTGAACCTCTCGAGCCTTTTTTTTTGCTTGTTTGAAGCGTAACCGCACTCCATTCGAACGATCTTATACACTCCGTTCCAAGAGTTCTGTGTTGAACGTGAGTTGCATGCAAAGGAACACAAAGAAATGGAAAGTAGATTTATTCGAAGAGTTTTTGTTGCAGCGCTGCCAAAAGCTTACATAACCAAACGCGCAGAAAAAACAAAATGAAAAAAAAAACTTTATATTTATTGCACGTAAGTGGTCTCAATGTGCAGAGTTGCACTTCTTGCGCCCCAGAACCTTGGGATATCGCAGCTAACACTACCAACGCATGAAAAAAAAAAAATCTGAAATATGCACAAAACTTAGAATCTGACAGAAAAGAAAAAAAAAGAAAAAAAAAAGAGAAATAGGACAGGGTATTTGCGGTACGAAAATCGCGACGACGCCTTTTACGAGACCATAATCGTAATTTGCGTTCAGTACATATACGCTCGTCTCTAGGAACTAGCACGGAACGATTTTCGCACGCTCTCATTTTTGTCCAATATTCGGATGGTTCTTCGCACATGTGCTCCAGCCTTGTAAGGCGAACATATGTGCCAAAAATCAAGGGGAAATCTATCTTAAGTCGGAAAATGTGAAATTGGCTTCGCCCTATCATCGGAAAACGAGCGTATTTATCGTACCCAAGCCGCAAGTATGATCTTGTTAAAAGCGCACTTTCTATTTCCGTACCGCAAATATCTCAAGTTTTGTTTCCTTTTTTAAAAAGAAAAAAAGAAAAGAGATGTGTGGAATTTTTGTTTATGCCGCAAAGTTCACGCAATTTCCGCACGGTTGTTGCCACCTGCGCTCTCACCTTCATAGATGCTTTCCTATGGCAGTCGTCGTAAAACATACTCCCCCCCCCCCCCCCCCGACACACACACAAACACACACAAAACCCCCTTCATCTTCCTATACGGGCATACGGAATGGACTACTCGATCGAGTTCGTCATTCATTGTCTCGCAAGTTGCCTCACCGAGGAGTTCATGGAGGTCGCCATCGAAGGCTCCGTCGAGATCTCCATTGAAGGGCGCGGGACGACACTTCATCTGAGACGCTATTGTGCGCTATGAAAGGGCCGACGCGCCCGCGCTCGCCCGACCGCCTCCACCGTGGCATTTCCGGATGCGTTCTGTGCAAGTGGATTCGCCGACCCGCCCACGCATCGAAACTGGTCCCAACATAGCAACACGTGACGTCACAGAAGCTGGTCTGTCACGCAGTCGGACTGTACGTCGCGATCCTGGCGGCCGATGGTGGAGGTGCTGGCGAGAAAGGCGAGCGGACCGCGAGGGTCGCTGTCGTCGCGGCGTCCCCACTCGCGTGTCTTTGGGATTCCGTCGAGTGTCGACCGGCTGCAGAAGCGACAGAACAGGCATCTGTCACATCCACTACGGCTGCTGTGACACCGCAAGGATCCCGATACGCAACAACATTACCACTCTTGTGACGTCGTCGGGCACACCAAATCGAGGGACCACTTTTGAGGACGAGGTAAACAAACGGGTCGGATACGCGCTGGGTGCTCCATTCCTGCTATCACCAGGAAGGCCAGAAAACGAGTCTTCGAACGGTGTTTAGTCGCGGTCCTAAGATTACCCGATCTTGAGCGTATTCGTTGCGCTATGGGAAAGTCTTACCTGGGGACAAATTGAAGCACCAAAGGCGCGCCGCCGACGTCGGGACTCGACCAATCAGATCGTCCAGAGAACCTCACAGATGAACGCGGATTCGGCGAAGCCGCCGTAGAGAAAGTCGCCCGACGCGTCTAGTCTTCCACGAAACACCATCAAATCGTCGAAAAGATGGTCGAGTGGAATCGCCGCCTGGTTATACTTGATACCCGGGGGTCACATTATGCCGGAATGATCAAATCACCGCGTGAAGGATTCGACGCCTGCCTTAAAAATTGTCAAAGTTCTTTTTTTTTTTAGGTTTCTGTTTTTGTTCTTTTAGTCTTGTACATTTTTATTTACTTCTGCGCGGATCAGGGCCGCTTGTGGAGACAGTAATAATTGGGATTGTGTGGATATTTATAGAGCGTGTAGTTAGCCA
The DNA here is from genome assembly GCA_037355805.1 of Ixodes ricinus. Lineage (NCBI taxonomy): Eukaryota > Metazoa > Arthropoda > Arachnida > Ixodida > Ixodidae > Ixodes > Ixodes ricinus. The sequence continues at coordinate 138,036 of JAZHYW010037016.1, forward strand.
TTTCAAAGTTGCGACGAGTCACTCGCTGTAGATGAGCAATTTAGCCAGTGTTTTTTTACGGAGCGAGGGTAATTTACGGAGCGAGGGTAATTTCCAAGCGCGTTCGTTAGACAACCATGTCCCCAGCCATCGAAGAATAAAACAATTGCATCAGAACCGAGACGATACAGTGTATAAATATACGCGGCGCCTAAAAATGGAATAAAATTGGCCGGTAGGTTAATTCTTTCTTAGACGTTCAAACGCGTGGGGCATTGGGTTCATTCCAATAGAGCATGTGATCGTGAAAGAGTTATAACTGGTTAAAAGGGACAGGGAAAGGGAAGCAAGTAAGATTATCTAAAACAAACAAACGCCCCCTCCCCCCTCAAAAACAAAAGTGGCATAAATCACATTAATTTTTGTTGCTCGCAAAATGTTGTAGTAAACACAATCGCGTGAAGCGGCTAAAGCTGTTTGAAAATGAACGTGTTTTTAGGACACCATCCAAGGCGAAAAGGGTCGTAAGAATATAACAACACTCGTTGAACGGAATACGCTGCAGCAACAAAACGAAACCAATTTTAAAATAAAAATACAAATGCGGTACTTTTTTTCCCGCTTTTGTTTAACTACAAGGCTGCCGCCGCGAGGGTGGATAAATTGGCGAGCGGATGAAAGAAGCTCGGCCTTCGGTGTAACGTTAACCAGAACCCAGAACCACGTCTGCCTTTCGTTGTTCATGAGCTTGGGCAATCGACTCTCCGCAATTCGGCGTCTTTATTTTGTTTTATTTCCTGATTTTTTTTGAGCACTTCATAAAATGTTAGCGGCCAACAAAACAATATTCGCTTATACAACCTCCCCCCTCCCCCCCCACCAAAAAAAAAATGTCCACGAGGCATTAGTAAAGACAGTTAGCTGCAAGAGCTAAAACAGAAATCACCTTTGTTCTTTTCTAACATCTCTCTTGGTCACTGTTTATCTCTTTGCCTCGACTTTTTGCCTTATTTTTTTTTTCATTTTTGTTAGAAGAAATTATTGACTCCATAAAGTCTCTTGCGTTTTGTCATCGGGGAGCTCTGCCCCTAAACATATTTTTTGCTCATCCCGATGTCTTTTTCTTTCAAGAATAGTGAAACTGACTTTATAATGCAGAGTGGTATTGATACCGATGCCGACTAAGAATTAGCTGGAAGCACGCGTAGCAAGCCCAAAACCAAAAGTGTATATCAGTGGTGCGTTTTAAATTGCGAAATTGCGTATAGCGTACACCATTCCAGTGAAACCTGAAAATGGCATCCTAGAATGATTCAGCGAAGGATGCTGACGCACACGACCGAACGTTTAGTACTCCTGCCGAGACAGTGGCGCAACAGGTCGTCGAAAACAGACGACGAAGGTACGCGACACGTCTGCGGCGGTAGGATTGCATATACACGTCTGCCCTTACATCTTTTAGTTTCGCCGTTAACCTCACCGAGCGTTATTTTTTATAGAAAAAACGCAAATCACACGCAGACTATCTTGCAACCCACCCCCTACCGTCTTTCCCTATTGCGACACGCTGCGCCAACTCTAGATATCAGCACAAAACCGGACTGTCAAGAAATGTATCGAGCGAGCTTTTTTTGGCGGCCGTCGTGGCCGCTAAATTTAGCGGGAAATCACACGTGTCTCGTGACATTGTGGCGGTGCCACGTGTCGTGTCACGTGACGTGACAACTTCCCCGCAAAAATTTGCGAGAAAGTATCTCCGACAAACTAAACGGGATTTTAGTTTCACGTGAAGTCGGAGTCACGTGACTTCAAATTGTCACATTAACACCATCTGGTAAACCTAGCGGGACGTAACTTTAACGGTGTAACTCTGCGCAGCAAGGCGTGCTGTTCAGTTACAAAACACGACGAAGAAACTCTTTTTTTTCACCATTACATAGATACGAAGCTATGCCTTGAAATTTCCCAGGGTAAAATCCCTTATGGAAACACATCTTTGATAAAATTTGTAGCTCGCTTCGCAGATGCTGAGTATTCCGGGTCACTTTACAACGAACCTCGGTATCTATTCCACCCTGTATATAGAATCGATTCCATTAATATTTTAAGGAAAAAAAAGCCACAACAAAAAGTATCTGGATAAAGGAAGAAAATTTTAATGGGCGCAGTTCGCCAACGACGAAACGCAAGAAGGCCTCGTCGAGTCAATATTTTCTCTTACCAGAAATATTTATAAAAACAAATAATAAGAATCAAAGAAGAGATGTTAGGAAAAAAGGTTTTCGTTCTAATTAATAAGGAACAGACACGAGAGGGTTTCGGTAAAGGAGCAGCCAGCGACCCACGCAGCAAATTACATACGCAACAAGAAAACAAAAAACAAAAAACGAAACGAAAACAACACAGAGTATTTAGGCGAGCTTTCAAGAACGTTCTAGACGAAAATAACTAATAACCGAAAGTCAGCGCCAAAACGGCGCAGCGGCAAAAAAAAAAAAGAAAAGGAAAGATAGGGTGAAGGATAGCATACCACACATTTCGAAAACTTAGATTTTATGACTCAAAAAGATTTTGCCATACGTTTGCTATTTTGTTTTTAATCTTCGTCTTGACGGTTATTTCTCCTCTCTCCCAATCCGATGCTTCGTCGTAAAATTTAGTTTTTGTTTGTTTTGGGGAGTTCTTTGGATGAGCAAGACATATATATTATTTTATCACGGTTATATATAAGACAAAAATATGAATCGATAGTGTACTTTTTCATAGATAAACCCTTTCGTGAAGAAAAAAAAAGCCAACAGAAATGAACTTGCATAAAATGAATAAAAGAAAACAAAAACAAAAAGAGGCAACAAGAACGATAAGTGCTCCTTCATTGTCATTGATAGACATCTTAATTAACGTTCGTTCTCTCCCCCTCCGGCCCAATAAAAGAAAACTGCTACACAGACTTTTCAATTTAGCGCTTCACTTCATGCTTTTACGCAACTCACAGATTTGGCGTAAGTATCACCAGTGCAATCACCAACAAAACTAATATTTCGAAGTTTGAAAAACCCAATACTTTCCTTGATAGCGCGCGCTTTGGAGACAAAACAAGAAAAGTAGTAAAAGTAATTGTGGAACGCGCGTTGCCGTAGCCTCGCTCTCCGGATACAGATTACTTCGGCGCAGTAATTTGCTCGGGCTCAGTATCGTGTATTGTGAAAGTGAAACTCATGCAAAGCGCCTAAGCTTGCATAAAAGAGGCATTAGCGAAAGTTAGAAACGTTGCCCTTTAATCAGTTCGTTACGAGAATACGCAGTGAACCGAAGCTTAAAGGGACATGCATAAAATAAATTTTGGGCTGGAATAAACTGGGATTTTACTAATCGCGTGTCGTCCTGTGCGCCAAGAGAAAACAAGTACACGAGTGAAGAAAGACAAAAGCATGCTTTTCCGTACGAGCATTTTAAATTATAGGCTAGCGGACCATTTTTTTACCTTCTTTCCTGCGAAAGCTCTCCGCCTTTTCACCGTGATTCATCCGCTGTGCCCAGGCGCGTCAGTCGAACACAGCTCACGCATTGAACCTGGGCACAGCGTCACTCGGACGTATGCTGCAGCATGACCTCCTACAAAGCCTGGCAGATCGCCACGAGAAGCGGCCGCCTAAATGGAAAAGGTGGAGCGGCAGACAACGGACGAGGGAGAGCCACGTGACCGGCGCCCCGCTGCGGCGAGACGCCGAAACACGATTCTCCCGAGCGAACAAGTGTGTATCGGGTCCTCGCCGCTGCAAAAGCTGTGCGCTGACGTCCAGGGAGGTTCCCCGAGAGACGGCTCTTTGATGCTCTGTGCTACCAGATCCTTGCGCTCCAAATCTGCGACCAGGCACTCTGTGGCTCCGTCGTCGATCTGCCAGGCTTTGTGAGTATAGAGGAGGCTATGACTCCAGTCAACAACAAATCCGTCGACAAATATTTGGATTCGCCGTTCGTGACCAATGAATGCCGTGACGTCACTTAATCCTCACTTGTGAATGGCAAGTTCCACGGTAGTGCTTAAATATAAAATTGAAGCTGGAAGCTATGAATCATCGCATCGAGTGCCCAAGCACGTCACGACCACGGAATTTCTCATCGCGATTTTGAGTCGAGAAGGAAAGCCGAGGAGGAAGAAGTTGAAAAATCATGTCACGGTCCCTTTGAACAGGAACAACCACCTAGCGGCAGGAAACGCAACGAACAGCAAACAATATAGCCAGTAAAAATGAACATAACAATACCGCAAACTGTTGCGCTTACGTCCTTTGTACTTATAAAAACTCACATTTATACGTTGTTGCGTTGTTTCTTCTTATCAGTATTTTGTTAAAACGTTAGCGATGAGTTTAGCGAGTTCACTGCTTTCGCCAGTCGACAGAGTTACTGCTAGAGACACTGATCAAACTAGGCTTACAGTGTAACGACACTCGAGCCATCTGGTTGCTTAAAATAATTGTTGCCAGTCATCGCCAGCTTCATCTGAAATCGCAGAAAACGCTTTTCCGTCCTCCAGAAATGTTAACACAGATCGCGACAGAGCAAAGCAGTATCGTCCCAGCTTCCCAACACCATCTGAGGAAGCCGCACTTTCGACCGCCCTGCCTTTGGAAACAAAATGGCGGTGCCGACAATACATTCGTCAGTGTAGCTTGTTCAAGGGCTCTAGCGAAGGCTGGCTGACAGGGGTTAGTGGGAATGACCTCGGGCGCCCCATTACGCTAAAGAAAATTGCCCCGTTCGATCAATGTCAAGTTTATAAGTATTTTCCGCTCGCAAGAGTTGCGTCACTCACCTGGAGTAAAGACGCAGGATCCTGGGAAAGTAGAGCCATTGCCTTCCCTACCTGCTAGCCGGACACAAACATATACTAACATACAGACGATCAAAACCACGCAAGGCGATTGGCTGTCTACGTTTCCATGGAAATCGCCATATGGGTTCATTCAAATCTTTGAAGCTTCCAGAGGGTCGTTCTAAACCAGTCGTGCCAAGATCACCATGTAGCATCATTGTATTGGAAGCATTCCTCGCCAATATAAGCGTCTTTACACTGTGTATGCAACCAACTTATCAATCATGCCCATCTCCACGGACCTCTTACAATTATATTGTTCTTCTTGCGTATATTTCAAAACAGTAAAGTTATTTTTCAGTGCCTCCAAGCACCGACACAGCATCTGGCGGTGGTACGAAGATGCACGCTTGTTTCGCCGGTGTGTGTTTAGCAAAATCTCGGTATACAAGAAACGTCTCCATAAAGCTACCCGTCACCAGCGAATTTAGATCGGCTCACCAAGAGCGAAGGGGTCAAGCAAGGAGAAATTGCTGATTTCACGGACCAAGATGGCGACCATACGGGGAGCTTTGCGCTACTTTCCCAGGATCCAGTTACTTTTGGTGGGGTACAGCCGTCCGTGTTTCTTGCGACTGATGCGATTGTCACTAAAAGTTGAGATACAGCAACAGCCCCTCCCAGCCTTGTTGCCGACGTAGTCGGCATTCCGCGACTCGCCTGTCTGATTTATTGCTTTCATCGACGCAAGTACGAGTAATGTCAGCTTGACGACATTGGCGGTTTTGGTTTCGGAAAGCGATGACTCTGAGCTTCCACCGTGCTGTTTAACCGCACCATTGAACTTGTCATTCTCAAGAGAGGATAAGTGCCATCACGGCACTCATTGGCTGCTAATGCGAATTCAAATATTCGTGGACGGATTGGTTGTTGACAAGCGCATACGTCCGAGTGACGCAGTTCTCGTGTGCAATGCTCGAGCTGGGTTCGGCTGACGTGCCTGGAAACCGCGGATGTGTCACAATGAAAAGGAGGAGAGCTTTCGAAAGAAAGAGGCAAGAAATATTTCGCTATATTTACGAAACTTCGTACCGAAAAGAAGGCTTCTGGTTCTCTACCCTCATGTACTAGTTTTCTTTTAACCTACTAAACGATATGCGATTAGTAAAATCTCAATCTAAAGTCATTCATTTCAACCCAGCCGAATGCTCGGCAACTTTTCCGAGCGGCCAGAGTGCCGACATGGAACCGGATACCGAGAGAAACTCCAGCAACCACTCCACTGCGATGGTGCAAGCTAGAGAGACGGGTCACAACCTTTGGACAGTCGAATTTTTTTTTTTACTTAGTGTGAGCGTTTGAACAAGCAAAGCTCTTGAAAAAGGTGCGCCTTCAGTTGTGCTGCGCCGAACTTGAGAGACGGAGTACAGATCGAGTTTGGATAGTCGAACTATATTTCCTTAGCGTGAGTGTTGGTACAACCGAAGCACTTGGAAAAACTAAGCATTCGGTAATGCTGCACCGGACTAGGGATGAGCAGTACTGAGTTTGGACAGTACAAAGATACACCGCGTCCAGTTTCCCATCCTCGGTGATATTAAAGAGACGTCTACACAAAGCGAACGTCCTCAAACCTCCAGCGAAAACAAGCAGAAGAGCACCGTACCGTGAACGACTACCCCATTCATATGCAAACACGCGAAGCGAAAGAGTAGAAGTGTGGACCCCAGAGCGACTTCGACGCGGCAGAAAAGAAAAAGAAAAGAACAAGAAGGTTCCAATCTCGTACCCTAACGCCGAACACGAAGGACCGTTCAATTCGGGAGTCCCAATCCCCCACTCGCCCCTCAAACCAATCTTGGAAGGACAAAGCGCGAAACACTAAAGCCAAACACCGGAAACCGACAAAAAGTGCTCCTCCACGAACATTATATATACAAAGAAGAAATAAGCGCAGACGGAGAAGTCGTTGGGGGACAGAAACAAAGGAGCACGAGTCTAACGTTGGGAGGCAAGGAAATGAAATGCAGATCTTGTAAAGTCAGCACGAGTCCGCGGAAAGAAAAGTCATCGTTTTGGGTCCCAAAAGGCGCGGATACGATACTGGGCGTTATAACGTTGCCGAAGAACCTGGAACCGAATGACATTTCGGGGGACGGTGCGTATACGGTGGCGCCTTCGGATTATAATGGCACGTCGGATAGTGTCGCGGTCCAGTCTGTATCACAGCCCGAATCGTTACTGCGTTAAGCCGCAGTCGCACTACCAACACAACGTACAGCAGATACTCTGGAAACAACTCCTAACAAGTCCCCTTTTCCCAGCGCCCTCTGGGCAACGCAGGAGGACTAGTAGACCCTCTTTCAGCAGTCCACGTCGTCGCCTGTCCGCCACTGCTCGATCACGTGTTCTGAACACGTATTGGACACGAGGTTTGCGTCATCGCTCGGCTCGAACTCGGCTCAGCTCGTATTGGATACGAGTGTGACGTCAGCGCTCGGCGAGGACTCGGATTCAATCACACGCTACGCGTCAAAGCAATGGCGACCACCAAGATTGCTCGATGGACTTTAGAAAACGGGTCTATTGGCGATTGTGAAGATTCGAAAACGCGACTTTCTGAGCTTTCAATCCGGTGTCAGGAAGCTCAGGCGATATTGTATCGTACTCTGTGGGGGACTATTTTAACGTTCCTGGGACTCTGAGCTATAGGCCCACGGCGAGAAAGTCGGCGAGATTGCCGACCGTCGCAATAGGCCAGCGCCAAGGCCAAGCGCAGCGCTGGACGATCGCGGCGGTCAGAAATCTCGCCGACATTCTCGTTGAGTGTCGAGCTTAAAGTCCGTGGAGGACGAAAAAATAAAACGTTACAATTCGTTGTAATTGTTGCGCTAATAGCCGCTTCAAAAGTACGTCTCGCGCGATTTTTGATAAAACTTAGGATAACTCGCAAGCATGAGTTTACAAACCAAGATGGCTGAAGTCTCGCTGCTCCGAAGCGTCCTTTATTCGGTGGCTCTGCACGGTACCGCTATCACGGGTAGGAACGCACGTCAAACGAGGCACCGTCACGGGGCTTCTCTCGGCACGGCGCCGACGAGAGCCCCGGAAAGGCTCTACAAGGAAACCTCACCGGCGAAGAACAGCAGGAGCGCCGAATTAACGCGCGCGAGGGAACGGGATATGGGCTGCAGCGAAACACGAAGGTTCGCCCGCGCCGCGCCGCTGCTTAAAATGCCATTATGCAAAGCTGACCCGAGCCAATTCCTTCGCCGTCCTCGACGACCCGCGAACGGACGCTCAGCGCTGCCGTCGACTGGACGAGAAAGAGGGAGCCTAGATGGAAGAGGGGGAGCAACTCAAACCACGGAGAGCGTTTGCCATTGAATGGCGGCGCTTCCCGCCAAAGCGCTTCGTTGTCAAGGGGCGAGGAGGAAAGCGGGCGTAGACGCTTCCAGACGCTCGACGCTTGCATCACCTCCTTGCAGCTCGTATTGCAAAAGCGTAAGCCACGTGAACCCCGATCAGTTGGAGGCACTGCGCAATCTAGGCACGCTAGGACGAGCAGTCGGAGATAAGGGGCAGAGACCCGGCATCCAATTAAGGAGGCAAGCGCACGCGGCTCAGAGGATCGCCGTTCCGAGCGGAGAAGAGAAGAGAAAGCGAGTATAGAACGTAAACGATCGAGAGGCCACCGTAAAAATACAAAAAAACAAAAAAAGAATTCAGCGAAAAAAGAGGTAACTAGAGAAAGGGGGAAACTCGGGAGAACGCAAACAGTCTTTTCGAGACGTCCGTCGCGCCACCAAGTAGCTAGATCGAGAACTAAACCCTCGGGGACAATAGTGCAACCGCCTTTTTATCTCCTTCAATGAATGTATACCTTTTCATTCATTCCTAATAACAAGAATAAATCGATCTCAGCAGCCAGTCTGACTACGCCTCTGCTGCCCCAACGTATCGTGGGAGCTTAAAACTGAGGTCTCGCCGCTAACAGCGTCACACAAAGGACAGTATGCAGACACGAGGCCCGTTTCTTCCTTGTATTCGTACTGTCCTGTTAAATTAGTCGTACAAAAAAAAACTGTCTGTAAAAGTTTTTTATTTTTAAACAGTTAAAACATTGTGGCTGTGTTTTTAAAATTTACTCGATCTCACTCCAGGGTAAGCGTTTTGCACATTGGCGTTCGAAAACTACCCGTGTCCGGCGTTTTTCTACGTGTGGTGTCACGTGACACGCCTCCGCCGGAGTAACTCGCAGCCATTCGGGTGAGATTTGGAACACTGGCCCCTATACTTCGCCTCAGCTTTGGGTCCAGACGCGACGATGCGACAGCGCGCGAGCTCCGGGCTTTTTCAGCGTCCCTGCCAAGCACGCGCGCTCGTGCAATGCAAGCACTGCTCCAGGGCCACACGCTCGCGCTCGTAGCATCGGCTGCGTCTGGACCCAAGCCGAAACGAAGCATAGCCTTCTGCATGCCATATGGGCAGTGTATGCAGCGGCCTGTGGCATTTTTGCACGTGCGAAAACCTCGCTGCCGCTCTGCGCGCGCAGGGATCGAGGCAGCACGTATGTCACGTCAGGTAATCGTCGTTCAGCCCCCCGGATAGACGGCGGTACATGATGAGACGTTTTTTTTTTTTTAATGCGAATAGCATCTCTTTGGCTACTTCACGTCTTCTTTTCGCCTGTATCGGTCTATCTGGCCATCTAACCTCTTACGCCGCGGGTCGATAAATAAACAAAAAGACCGACGCCGGCTGGGATTCGAACCGTTGACCCTTTGATCAGCAGGCAGACGCGCTAACCACAGAGCTATGAAGGCAGTCATTCAACGCACTCTAAACGGCTTGTTTATAGCTTTACCACAGACGCTTTACAGCGCGCACAGCAGGTGCGACGCCATGCACGAGGGATTATTCCGCTCTCGTGAGGCTGAGCACGGCCGCTAGCTCACCCTCTCCCGCGCTCGGGGAGAGGGTGATGTAGCGGCTGCGCTCAGCCTCACGAGAGCGGAATGAGCCCTCGTGCATGGAACGCGCGCGCACGGTAGCTGTGACAGCGCTGTAAGGCGCGTCCTATGGTAAAGATATAAACAACCGTTTAGAGTACCGTTGGTTGAGACTTAGCTGAGAGCGCCAGAAAGTCTGGTCGGTACCATTTTGAGTGTTTGTGCGTATGGCGCGTGCTTTGCTCGCCTTCCCTAAGTGACACAAACGCACGTGCTGGGCTGCGGAGATCGTGCGCAGGGCTGTGAAAGTGTCAACAAATTTAGAATCGCCTCAAGAGTGGGCTGGCGTATCTAGAGTGTGCCGGCCACCTGACGAACGCGCATAACTCCGCACCGTTTGGATGCTATTCGCATTAACGTAGATAATCATTCCCAAAGGATGGGTTCTGCTGATTTTTTTCTCTGTGTTACTATGATGCACTTTTGACGCAGCCCGATGGGGCTTCCATCGGATCGTATAACGCAGGCGGGGAGGGGGGTTAACACGCGCCTCAGCCGTTCGCTAATAAGATGGCGGGGGGGGGGTGGTAGGTTAAACGGCTTCATCTTGGTTTTAAATTTGTATCTCAAGGACTACTGCATGTTTTATTGGGAAATTTTATGTATTGAATGGATACACCCTTGGGATTAACATTCTGTTGTTTTTTTACTAACGCATTTTTTTAAATATTTTTAGTAACGGAGTGTCAAATCTCAAGCTGAGTTCCAGTTTTTGATGTACCTTTTCTCAACAACAAAAACATAGGATTCTCATTTAATTTGGTAACATATCTATCCACATGCTACTGGCTTTGAACTGAACCTAAGAATAATAAATTTGAACATGCACGCATGCGAGAAAAATATATTACGGCGGAGCTGTTAAGGGCTAGTATCCCCAGGACCGTGGCCGTCCTCAAATGACCTGATGACACAGAACTCTGGACAGCTACCGCCATCTATAATGATAGCGGCAACCAGACAACCGGCTTGCCGGTTGTCTGGTTGCCGTCGTCGTTTATACATGGCGGCAACCTTTCCAGCCTTCACACTGGCTTGCCGACTTGCGGCCGGCCATTACTTCATTCCCATCATAGTACGAGCTTCGCTGGTCTTCCTTCTTCACCATAGTGGAAAGGCTAAAAGTTTTTGTTCTTTCTAGTCATGAACCATTAAAGGGGAACTTTTTTAATTTTAATTTTTTTTAACGTTATAGTGTAGTGAATTCTGAAAACGTTTAGGTTCGAACTATCGGCAAGATATTTTACTATAAGCTGTAAAACTTTTAGTGCAATCGGATAAGCAGTTTCCCAGTAAAGGTACATCAAAGTTCCAAAAATTGCAAAAATGTCATTTTGAGAAAAACACAATTATATGTCTCCACAATGGCAAATGGTCGGGGATGGCGGATTTCGACTACATATTTAAGTGGCTCGGAGTGCTCGTTCGCTCTTGCCACTTTCTGGTTTTGTTCCTCGGACTGCATATAGTTTTTTTAACACTAAACCTGCAAAATCGATTTTTTGGTTGGTTTATCCTACCATCCCCTCACGGAGTATGCATCACGCGTTGTTTACAAAACAAGCCCACGATTGCCCCCATGCAGGTGCGGGGGATTGGGGGGGGGGCGTGCTGCGCGCATGAACCGAATTCGGGAGATGTGAGTATGTCTGCGCATGCGCAGTGCCGACAGTAGGGCCACAGCAGTCGCGTGACGTCAGAGCTGATCAGTTGGTGTATGTAGGTGCATGTAAACAGTAAATATTATTAAAACGTGCCTGCGCCAAAACACTATCGTCGGTGTAACGAGGCGTAATTAATGCATAAACAAAAACAATTAACGAACAATGAGTAGAGACCGTTTTCATCTCGCACAAATGATTAAACAGAATTATGCATTTACAGCGCTAATTAAAAATTATATATATATATTATTTATTTATTTATTATGGCGGTCAGATCGTTAAAATGAGTATTAATTAATAATACACCGCTGCGCCCTGCGATTTTTCGAAGCCCCTCGTTAGTTAGCTTGACGGGGCCGCTTAGGGCGCAGTAATGAATTAGGAGAGGTATCGACAGGAAAGATAATTATATCGTCGGGGCGTGCATAGAATAAAGAACAAAAGAAAGGAAACGAGAGCGGAAGCAACTTAACGAACATAACCGCAGCTAGGGTACTAAAATAAAAATTCCTGGAACGTAAGGAAGCCTAAAGGAAAACGGGAGGCAACGAGAAAAAATTGGAGAAATAGAGGCAGAAAAAAAGATAAATAATATGGAAACAAGGAAAAAACAAGAACAAAATAATGTTCCATGCAGACACGTACACGTTACCCCATAAAAGTAACTAAATACCGTTCCTCGTTACTCGCTCAAAAAGTAACTAAATACGTTACTCGTTACCGATTCTCAAAAGGAACGCGTTACTGTACTTCAAAAGTGTCGAGTTACTTTTCTCGTTACTTTGACGGATCAAATACAAAACTGCTTTTGTTTCATGGTTCATTGTTTTCTTTTCGGTAGTCGTCGCACTTCATGCAGTAGCTGCCTCTCGAAGTTTTCACCAGTTATGTTTCCCCGCTTCCTTGAGTCTCCGGCGACGCTGAAGAGTCGTTCTACTGACGCGCTCGAAGGAACGGCATGTGTTGTGTTTCAGGAAGAGCTGGTGAGTCTGGGATTCCCCTCTCTCTTTTGCTCTTCTTCTAAAGTTCCAAGTTGACAACGGGTTCTGTGTCTTCCCGTATTGACAACCTGCGGATTTACATGCGGTCTGTACACGATTCTAGAAGGTTCAACCAACGAACCTTATTCTGTTCGCTGGGTGAAGGACATTCCCAGCTGTAGAGTTCGACCGACGTGTTCAGCTGCCTTTGTCACAACAGACGCATACTTAGATTAGAATTAAAACGAGCCTGTTTAAACGGGGTTGTACACATTACTCTTCAAAAGTAACGAAATACCGTTATCCGTTACTTGGCCTTAAAAGCAACTGAGTACGCTACTCGTTCTTTTTCTAAAAAAGGTAACTAAATAGGTTGCTATGCCGTTGCCGGAACAAAGTGAACGCCACCGTAAAATTCCGAAAGCAAGCGCTCCCCTGCACGCAAGTCAAAAATTGCTCGGCAAAAAGTGGGGGGGGGGGGGGCTATCCCGGAACGGTACGCAAAATTCAAAATGGCGACGACAAAACTTTTTCCGCCAGAAAAAGAAAAAAAGCGCAGCGCACACAGAGATTTAACATTTTATTTCCCTCTATCTCGAGAACAGACTTTATTAGGCGAAAGATTGGTCACTGCCATGTTAATCACTTTCAAAACCATCAAAAGACTCCGTCGGAGTTTCGGCTGTTCGCAAGAAAAAGCTCGTGAGCCATGGCGCATGTTTCCCAACCAAAGCATGCCGTTGGCTATTCTGGACAGCTTCGTCAGTGCCAGCTCGGTCAAGCTAATGGCTCATTCCGGCACTTCTTCGCGCTCCAGGTATTAAAAGATGCGCGTCAGTCCACGCATTCACTGGAACACCGGCGCGCCGTCACTTCAGCTTTTCGTCGAACTTTGGTCTTCCTGCAGTTTGACTGTAGCAAATTATCAAAATTCTTGTCCCATTCCCGTATCCGGCGGAGTTTCGATGTGTCGGACACGTTCCGGTGTACGTCTTTCCCGTTTTCACAATGCCATTGATCAGATCGCCGATTTCCTTTGCCACTGTGTAAGAATGCATAGCCGACCTGACACCCCCAAAACACAGCGACAATGGGCGCGTAGTGACCGAAGGCTGGCCTGCGGCCGTAGCGATTGGATTGGATTGGAATTCTTTGGACTGAACTCGTCGCAGGCCAGCGTTGCTCGGGCGCGGTCAGCGCGGTGCGTGATAAGCGGTGCGGAGCGGGGAGGGGGGCGCTTGCCCGGAACGGCGCGGAAATGTGTGAAACCAGCGGGGAAGTTGGGGGGGGGGGGCTCGCATAGGGGTGGGGGCGCTTGCTCGGAATTTTACGGTAGTAGAAGTAACTCGTTACTAGTAACGACTCACGAACACGTCTGATTCCATGTCACAATCCGAGAGAAGGCATTTGGCTTTGCCTCCTGAGGGTAAAATAAACAAATAAATAAATGTACCCCAGAACAAAAAGAAAAAAAGGAAAGAAAAAAGATGAGCCGCGGAATTCAACTGGAAAAATGGTTGAACTAAAAGGCATATCGCAGAAGAGCGACAGGGAGATAGGAGGCTAAGTGAACAATTAAACGTGACCGAGTGCGTCCTAGAGCCAATCAAAAGCCACGTTTCAAAATTCAGTACCATCTGGTGGCTCAAATAGCAGTTCACCTTTTACCGTAGTAATGGCGGTAATCGACCTGCAGTCTGTAGTATTTTACCGGGCACCCTCACTTTCGCTAGTCAACGCAGCAGTCGAGGATGTGCGTCTTTACCTTACTGGACACTCGGTTTCGATGGTGACAATCTACAGCTGGTAGATCGAAGCACTGACCCACGCTGAAGTCGTGATAACATTTCGTACATCAAGGGGCTGGAAAGCCGATTATGTGCTGCCTACGGATTGACTGGACACGAGTTAGAAATGAACGCTTACGCAGGTCTTGTATTCAATTCCTGTGGCGCATCGTATACTAACACCTCGAATGTGCATAGGCATCGCATCGTCCGCTTCGGAGCATCTTGAACCCCTTCCATCATCAGCAACCACAAGGTTGCCGCCATTAGTGCGACACATATGCCATTCCTCAGACGACGATAAAGATCAAAGTGGCCAGACTGAATTTCGAGAAGGGTCTGTAGGCTGCGCTTCGAGTATCTATACTCCTTTCCTCGATTTTCGCGTAGATGCCGCCATTTTGTTGCCTAGTGCAGAGCGGGCGAAACTGGCGATCGTCGCTATTCGCAAATGCGACTTCCTCAACTTGAGCTCCGGTATCAGGAAGTTCGGGAGATATCGTCTTGCTCTTTCACGGACTGTTGGAACATTCGTGGAGGACGGAAAGGCGTTTCCAGCGTTTTCGGATCAAGCTTCAGACAACTGGCAACAGTGATTTTAAGCAGCAGGATGGCTGAAGTGTCCTTGCTCTGACGCGTGGCTTACATAGTGACTCGATATACTCGCCACGTCAAGAAAAAGAAAAGGACATTTTGCGCATCAATAATGCGCTGCGCGAAGTGGTTCTTACAAGATTTGGCTGCTGAAGGAAGAAACGATGCTTTAAGCGTTTGAAACGTGCACGACTTCAAAAAATAACATAAAGCTAATCTAAAATGCACCCACATACAGCGCATACAGTTTGTTTTATTTTTATGTCAAATACAGATAAATAAACAGAAAAAACCGTGAAAGTTACATTTTGCGGTCAGCGCAAGTGACTTATACGGCCAGGCGGACATTTTGTTCAAGAGAGAGTGCAACTAAACGATGACTAATTAATGAAAATTCACTAATTAATTGCTTTTTAGGTTAATTAGACGTTTTAGGGCACTACTTTTATATTAAAGAAATGGAGGCAATCAATGTTAAAAGCCAGCCCAGTTAAAAAAGAAAAATCTTGGATCGAGCAGGCAGTTCGAGTTATTCATTGTCGAATTTAATTATGGAAATCTGTCGATACCGAAACCAAACGCGCGATGCCCGCCGGAAGGACAACCCTCGATTTGATGCCGGAGGGTTACGTGTTGATGACGAAATTTGCGTCATTGCCATTTTGGGTCACAGCGCGCAGGAGGTGATTGTAGTCGGTGCTCCGTGGCTGGCGAACTAAAGCGATACACCACCTTATCGGCCGCGACAAGTTGCTTTGCTTTACTGCGCGACATCACTGAAAAAGACCTGACTTCCTTGGCGGGCATCGCGCGTTTGGTTTCGGTATCGACAGATTTACCAAACCAAAATTTGACAATTAATAAGTCTCACTGTGTGCTCGAACCGGCATTTTTAAAAACTGGACTGGCCTTCAACGTTGATTGCCTTCATTTCTTCAATACAAACATGTGCCCCGAGATGTCTAATTGAAAAGGAATTTGTGGATCTCCGTTCATTAGTTATCTTTTAATTGCATTCTGTCTTGAACGTAATAGGGACTTTTAGCAAACCGTTACCCGTGTTCTGCGTACCGCACTACCGTAGCCTTTGAAGCATGCTTTTAAGCGCGCGCCCGGGTGATACCGTGACCGCGGGGCGCACGCTCAAAAGCCTGCTTCAAAGGCTGCAATAATACTGTACGCGGAACAGGTTTGCTAAAAGTCCCCAATGTCCGCCTGGTTTGTAACTCCTTTGCACAAACCAGATTTGCGTAGCTTTTACTTAAAAAAAAATACTATTTGTATTTCATTAAAATATTCTTGATAGTTGAGACCTTTGTAGATTGACACAGCTGCGTGTATGGAGTCGTAAAATATCAGCGTAAAATGAAACAACCATTCCACTTGCATTAGTTCTGTCACGCACGGAATCACCAAAAATATCTTTCATTTGTTTGTTTTTGTTCTCAAAAAATAGTACTAAATGCTTTTTTCTTTTAAAGCCTCGAGAAATTTTATTCGCTATAAAACACAAAAGAAACAATAAAACGCAGCAATTTAGCCGCGACTAGTGTCCGGAATTGCACCTACGCAGGCTGCCACAGCCCACTGACGAGAAAACCCACAGCCCAGCACAGTCGGGCAACGCTGACCTACTCTCAAAAACCATGGACGCGCGCTGTAAATCGCTTCGTTCGAGACTGCCAGTGGAAAGGTCTATAGACATGGTCTTCACGGATATATGTGGATTACTCGGACTCCATAACTTACGTAACTCACTTCAGTTACCACATGGGTACTCCCCTGCAACCCAGGAGCACGAATAACTCAAGGCAATACACACACACCAGCAGAAGAAGCAGCAGCCATACAAAACCTCTCATCAAAGCACACTCGTCACAAACTCCACCCCTGAAACATTTAAAATTGTCTTGACTATTCTGAACGACCCGGAGAGCACATTAGTGTGCCATGCGTGCAAATCATCCATGCCACCCGCAACAAACCACGACGCACGCACAAGGCGTGAACGACACAGTTGGTGCTCCCCTGATTTATCGGAATGATCAACACCAGGTCAAATTTTCAGATTCCGAGCGCAAACGTCCGCACGAAACACGGCTTTATGATTTTGTTGTTCCTACAGGCAAAACAAATGAGCAACCCTACTCATTGATATAGCAAAATAGGTTCTTGGCGATAACTCGTGTGCCACTCTTTCTAAGACCATTTGTTTTGTGATCAGCTGGTGACACACAAGTATAAGAAAACAATTGGTGTGACAAGGGGCGATTGGAATGTTTTTAAGGCAGCGGAGCGCAGTTGGCATCTGTGGATTGAACGAGCCGTCGGGCTCCGTGGTCGTTTGCGAAGACTTCAACATGACGTTCATAAGCGCCGCTGGGCTCTTGCACTGAAGTGGAATGCACGTGTCCTCTCTTCACCAAAGCGAACTAAAGACAGCGTTTCGGGCCAATAGCGAACGTACTAAAGGCTGGTTTAGATATTTGCGTCTGACTGTGACCGACAGCGTTGGAACTTGGAACAAGGGACTAGTTCGGTCCCTTGTTCACGGGTAAGGGACCGAACTAGTCCCGAAACGTCGGGTAAATGTTTATTAAATTTTTGGTTAGAGTCCCTATTTTTCGCTTCGGGACATTATAGGAAGAGCGGATTAGAAGGATCGGTCGAGGCCGGTGTTATTCGAGTAGGACAATACCGACTTGAGCCATTTCAGCCTAGAAGTACCGTCGCCCTACGGCTTGATCCCTTCCTCGAGGTTCAAGGGTTCTTTTGCCGCCGTCGGCAGTGCTTTTCTCCGTTCCGCGCCTTGAAGTGCGTGCACTCCCAGAGGTGATGCGCGAGATTGGGTGCGGTTGTCGCCCTGCAGTGCATGCTTGCACTCCCGAGGACCGGTATCAAAGTTGGCATCCTTCTTCTTGCTTCACCCCGTCCCATCTTCAGGGATATAGGTACCGAGGAAACTATGGAAATCCTTTCCCAGGGCGGAATTTGCTCCGAAAGCTCTCCAAATCCTCCCTGCTCTTTTTCCGGGAGCTTCGTTAAATCTCTTCCAGCCGGCGCATGTTTGAGCTTGAGCTCCTGTACTTCCTCCTGCTGCTTTCGAAGCTTTTCGAACATCGGGAAAGTTACACACTAAATTTATTTATGTATTTGTTTTAGATATACTCGAGCTACTATAGGGGGGGGGGGAGAGATATAACATTAACTACAGACAAAGTGCACATATTAGTGATGGTAATCTTAAATAAAGCAATATCAGTGATGTTAGCGATTGAGGCGGGAAGGCGGTTCCAGAGTCCTGATGTATAAGGCAGAAAAATGTTGAAATAACGAAGTTCCCAATCTGGAATACGTGTGTCCATGATCAATGCGAGCAGAGGGATAGAAAGGCAGAAGTGGTTTACGACGAAGGACAGCTTTTTGGTGATATGTTTTATTGAAAAAACGCAAACGAGATATTTTTACGGCGGTGAATTAGTAACGGCAGACGTAGAGTGCTTTTCACGGCAGAAACGCGGGCAGTGAGATGATGGTTTGTCAATATGAAACGAGCTGAGCGGTTTTGAATGGATTCAGTAAGAGCAATTTAGTGATGAATGAGCGGAGTCCCACACAGCAGCAGCATATTCTCATTTCGGACGGATTAGAGTCGCCGCTCTTCCAGTTTAACGTTCTTGGGCAGCACCGCGATGCAGCTTCTCGCATCGTTGAGAAGGATCTCGAGTTCTTCCCATCGCGTCTTGTGAGATGGTTCAGCACCGCAGTCCATGCATGACTCTGGAGATGAGCAGAGAATTTGTTCACTGTACGAGCCAGCGACTTAAATACCCCGCCCCCCCCCGGCCCGGTCTGTGTGCGTTCCCTTTTACGAGTGTGTAAGTACATAAAGACGCATATACGGTGGTCGTAAGTGTTCCAGCGTTACCCCGATAGATCTCGCCAGCGTGCAAGTATGTTAAACAGGTAATAAAACGATGATGGGGTTGGAATATTCATGACTTTGCAGAGGCGTACTGGTCCTAGTCTGGCCCAAGTATATTTGCACAGACGGCCACTGATTCAGAAGCTTCTTTGTCGCGGTAAAATTGCGAGGATAAAAGGGGATTATTTTTTTCAGTCTTGCCTTCGCAAAATTTGATGACGTAAATGTGGGATCGAAACCACCCACCAGACGAAAGTCGAGCGTGGCTCATGGATGGGACAGGAGAACTGCGTAAGCACTCGACTTTGGCTCGTAACAATCAATGCCTCGGCGGACACTCGGGTAGTGTCCCGTGTCCAACCACTGCGGTGATGAGAATAGCCGAACTCTAACAATACTTGGAGCTCAGCACGCGTTTTCTACTTCGTCGACCCCAGCGCGTGGCTATGATTCAATTTGGCGGCATAGGATAGGCACCAGGCCACGTGGCCGCTTGTTCTGGCTCCGAGTTGAGGGGATGAACGATGCTCATATTTCTCGAACTTGATTTGCCCACTGCCATTGGTTAGAAACCGCTCCCTGCGCCTACCAAGAGATGTCGCCACGAGTGACAACCATCTCTAACTTATTCGCCCGCGAACAGGTCCGCCGTTGACGCTGGCAAGTTTGTTGGTCTCATTCTTTCGGCAAGAAGGCAGATACGGCGTGAAATTTCACCAGGTAAAATGCACAACCTAATAGACCATACCCGAAATTGTTCGAACGTCTAGCAACACTCTGTGCGCTGCCATCTTTGTTGCGTCGAGATTCCTCCGCTGTTTGTCAATTTCGTAGATTTGCCGGTAAACAATCGAGGCCTACTACTCACCGTCATCGATCCTCACCAAGTGCGAGGGTTGCTATGGCAACAGGTACGTCGTACCCCGTTTCGTTGGAGCAGACGCAGCTGTTGCCATAGCAACCCTCGCACTTCAGTCGGACTCATAACGCACGTGTGTGAATCTCTCTTTACGCTGGTTTCTCGCCGCAACCAACATGGTGGACGGACACTCGAGTTCGAAATTCGGCTTTGAGTGCCGGCAAAAGTACGGGCGCGGGCGCCCGGTTTTCGAAAGGGCTTTCTGTGCGCGAGCGAAGGATTCTTCAGAACTACGCTTTCGCGCCCTTCACCTTTGCCAACACCGAAGCCAACAGCTGAGAGAAAGCATGTTCTTCGGCGCCCAGCGCATTTCGCATATGGTTCACTGCAGATCCGGTGAACGTTTTGAGGTTTCTGTGTGCAGGCGCCGATATTGCCGGCTCGTGGCTCCCCTTACAAAAAATTTATATCTGGCCAGATCCGAAGATTTCAGATATGGCCATATAAAAAATTGGCCACATATAACCTGATATGGTATATCGGTATATCTGCCAGATATAGCCTGATATCCCTGGCCAGGTATGGAAATCCCAGATCTGGCTAAGTAAGGAAATTCAGATCTGGCCAAGCATATCAAAAGGACACAAGGCTGAAATCAGCACTTCATATCTTTTTATTGTCTACAATTCTCCCAAGTGCCCCGGCCCGCACTTGAGGAATTATAGGAACAGTGATCCTTCAGCTCCCTAGTGATCGCTAGTTTTGACCAATTCCATGGTTACACACTTTCGAGTGTAATTCGTAGTCACCCTGAACAAGCGTCCGAAAGGGCTCAAGGACCTGTCATATCACAATTAAAATTTCTCGTCAATGGCAGCGTTCAAGATACTGTGCATTCTGTTCAACCTTCAACCAGGCTGAGCCGCCGAAATCTCTTACAATATTATCATTCTCGTGATTGTTGTTTTAGCAGGAATTACTTAAAAGCCGAGAAATCACAACGACCAAAACCGGGATATAGCTCGGATTCAGCGGAGCTGTTTCTAGCATGTTTAGCGTTTCTAACTTAATATCTGCGTTTTTGAAGCTGTATGAGAATGATAATAATGTAAGAGATATGCCTGCAGCTCATCCAGGTTGAAGGTTGAAGAGAATGCACAGTACTGATCATTGGCGAAAAATGCGCTAAGATTCGGCCAATAAACACTCTGTATATCATTTCAGCGACACCTGTCGCCCGTTACATTTAGCCTAGTCATCCTACCGTTCCACTAATTTTCCCTACGCCCTCTCCCGTCACGAGTGAATGACTTTTTATCCAGAAATCGTGATGCATCCGTTCGGTCAACAAGCACGTCTGCTCACTCCCTCATCCGCAGCGCTAACAAAGGCGGAGGCGCGAGCGCGTGGGTTTTTCAAAAGTATCTTTTCTGCACGAGTTCTCGTACAAACGACGCACAGTATAACGAGCTAGGCGCACGCGTGCCGCCCAGCAGCAGCGGCACCAGTGTGCGCAAACACACGCGAACGCATACTCGAGGAAACGAAGCACGCGAAGATGATGAATGCGGGCTCTTAATTTCCCGAGCGGTCCATAAAGCAAACCCATCCGCCGTGTGCTCCGTTGGCTGTATTTATTATTAGATATTTTTTTGCGGGTATATCTTCGTGTTTACGCACCGTTCCACACTTCGTTTCACCTCAACGTTGGAGCGCTGCGGGCCCTACGAGCCATTCCAGCGCTGTGACTGCATACCACGTGACTGTGCGCCCCCACGCGTCGCTGCGCTCATTCAAAAGGTCACGTGAGCCTCGGAAGGCTTTGGAACGGCTTTAGCGGCTCGTAGAGCTTTCTGCGCTTTATCTGAAGGAGGTGAAACGAAGTACTGCTGGTGCACTTTTTTTTTATTGACTCTAGGCGCGACGGGAAGAGAACGGTAGAAAAAAAAAACAGCATAACATTCCCAAGAAAAAGGGGTGGATAACATAGGTCCACCAAAAAAGAAAGCTTGGGAACGCGAAATAATAGGTGAAACGAAAACAAAAATAAGAAATGGGTTAGGGAGGAATGAATACGCAACTAAAGGCGCTCCATCTCTTTCGTTTGCACTTCCTTCTTCCGTTTGTATTCTTTAATTTTTGTTCCCCACTCTCTTATACGCACTCTCGTATGTGATCTTTCTTCTCTGTCTCTTTTTTTTTTCTTGGCTCTTCCTGTCGTTTAGGTGAGTTCTTCTTCCCCTCTTGGAATTCGCGCGTTCATTTGCGTACCTAGGTGCAATTTCTTTCAGTTCACTTACTCGGTGATATAAATAAATGAGAGTTCTTTCCTTCTCCTGTCATTTTTTTCTGTCGTCACCGCAGTCTCGGGTAATCCTACACTTATAAATCTGGATAAGTTTCGTACCGGCATGCGGTCGTGTATCACTACTGCGTGGTGCACGTTAAAGACCCCAGGCTAGCGGTTGTACTGCACTGGCTAAATTGCTCATCTACAGCTGGGAGACTCGTGGCCCCTTCGAGGCAGACCAAGCTCTAGGCTGTATAAACATACACACAACCTAATTTTCTTTTTTTCTTTTTACAATTATAAATAAGGTTCAATAGTGATTTCGCTGTCTGTAGTACAGACAGGGGGGTGCAAGGTTGAGCGAGTAAACATATGCCTGTGGGTGTATAGCGGGACGGTAACGATTCGAACACACGGCAAAAGAATCCACGGACTCAACAAAAAAACAAAGAATGTATTCTGTATCGTTTCGAGGTTTGGGGGGAAGGGGGGCACTTTTCATCAGAAAGATATTTCTTAATTTCAGAGTCAATAGCGGTTAGAAAGCTTTCATTTATGACACTTGGTCCGCGTCCTCGTTGTGCGTTGCCGGCCTTAGAACAATGCCGGTGATGAGGTCGGCGGCTTGGTGCCTCGAATGTACAAGATGTGGCACACTAGATGGGGCAAGGTTGTAGGTTGGGCGGATCCCAGGGTGGGGTGGTTCAGCTGCCACGGCTAACGGGCGGGGAGGGAGCTAATGACGGACGAGGTTAGGTAGAAACATGGCGATGACTGCGCACGGGGACAGGTAGAGTAGGTGTGGAGAGCATCGGGGTAGCCCCCGCACATTCGACAGGATGGGTAGCCGAAACGTTGTTCAACAGGGTGTTGGATGGCGTCGTTGGGGAACGCTGAGTGTTTGAGCCTGCATGATGAGGGGAGCGTCATGACGAGAGAAGGCAGGGAGGACCATCCCCACGTTGACTCTCACCTTCTGGTCCTATAGGAAAAGCGCCGCAAGCTAATCGGAAGATGGAAACGACACGGACACAAAAAGTCTCTCCTCCGGCGCCCCTTCCAACTCGACCAAGAAAGACTACGCGGAGCAGCTTGCGGCGCAACATAGGACTCACCGTTTCGAAGAAAAGAATGGCCTACTTCACCACGGGTCTGGCAACTTTTTCGATCGCTCATGGGCCAATCCAAGCCCCGTCACGCTCTACCAAGATACCCGATCAATTGCGCGGCTGCGCAACTGACGAGCGTCTCCGTAAGAGACACCTTCTATTCGGACTTTAATCCTCACCTTACCACCTGCCCAACCGGATGACGCCGACGGCACCCCTGCCACCTTGGTTGAACTCTGACTTGCTCTTCTCCAGCTTCGTCGCAACTCCAGTCCCGATTGCGTTACTTATACGATACTTCGGAACCTCGCCCGACAGCCACCACCTTCTCCGCTTCATCAACCAGGCCACGGGCAGCATTCCATCGTCGTGGAAAGAGGTCCACGTCATCCTTTTGTCGAAACCAGGCCACTCACCCACCGCTTCTGCCAAACTCCGTCCAATCTCTCTTACATCGTATGTGTGAAAAGTCATGAAGCAGGTGACTCTTGGAGAGCTTCGAATGGCATAGCACCCATAATTATCTTTCGGACACCTTCATCGGCTTCCGCAGGCACGTTAGCACTCGGAACATGGCCCTACAAATTCACGAAGACGTGTTTGCCCGTCTCAGTACTCCTCAACTCCGCACCATTGTTCAGGATGATGCGAGGAAGGCCTTTGACAACGCCCACCATCAGCAAGCTCATTCCTACCCAGCCTTGTGTCCGTATGGCGGTACGTTAGCGACTTTCTCAGCGACCGTACCATCCGTATCGTGGGACCGGACGGTCACACATCCGAAGCCTACATGACCCGTCGAGGCGCACCTCCAAGCTGCCAGCTTGTCCCTAGCCCTCTTCAATTTGCCTCTGCAGGACCTCCCCCCTCCCCCATCCCCTTCCCTTCTTAACGAAATCACCGGCCTTAAACATGACATAATTGCCGATGACGTCACTCTATGGGGCGGCACAAGTAGCCCAGGCGAACAGGAGTCGATCTTCCAGACTGGCTTATATGCGTTATCAACTCCTGCACTCGCACCCTAGGTCTCACCTGCTCTCTTGAAAAGTCGGAACACATCCCCATCATCAGCTCCCACACCAGCAAAGCTGACGCATACCGCGCCATCGTTCAGTTGAACATGGCGGACGAGCCCATTCCCCGCCGCGAAGTCATACGCATCCTCGAGTTTATACGGTAACAAGACGGCGGGGGCACCGACTGTTTACGACGCATCCTAACCCAGGTTGGGCAGATCACCCACACGATGACCGGGGTCAGCAAAAGACGTTCGGGTCTCCGCGAACATGAACCGGTCAAAATCGCGGAGGGTACCATCTGCTCGCGCATTATGCGTGGCCTCCTTTACGTCACCGACACCAACACCCAAAGCCGCCGCCTCGAAGCCGCGCTTCGCAAAATGCCACCGCATTGAGACGGGAGTACATGCCCCGGTACGCCACGAGCATTCAATGTCCAGGCGGCTGTCCCGCACAATACCGTCGACGCAAAACCCCCGAGCACACCGGGAGGCTCAACGACATCGCCTCCGTATACCCAAGGACGCAACATCTACGCACTGGGCCACGACGTCCAGAACTTGTCTATACTCTACCTCCCATCCCTCCACCATGGGATGTCATATACCGGACTCACGATCCTGCCCATGCCCGGTAAGGAATAACGATTCGGAAGCCCACCAAAGACACTGGCAAGCGAGAGCCGACCACCTCACAACTCCTTCCCATGACACGTACTATGGGAAGCTGCTCGTATCGTGGTCGGAACCACCACGGTGATTGTCG
This sequence comes from Ixodes ricinus, assembly GCA_037355805.1. Lineage (NCBI taxonomy): Eukaryota > Metazoa > Arthropoda > Arachnida > Ixodida > Ixodidae > Ixodes > Ixodes ricinus. The sequence continues at coordinate 162,841 of JAZHYW010037016.1, forward strand.
GGCATCGCAATGACATTGCGCGTCATCGCCATACGGCAGTTCCATCCCCCCTGCTGCTGAGACTGAGATCCTCGCCATGATTGAAGCTGTTTGCCTCTCCCCCGCTCGCCCCACTCGCCCCTCTCCCCCTCCCATCATAACGATTCAAAGCGATGGCACAAGTGCCCTTCGGGCATTCGCGCAGGACGCCCTAACATCCCGCATATCACTCACCCTACTGGAGTGGGTGCCCGGTCACCAGGGCCCAGGGGATTTCGAGTTATGAATAAGCTCATACCCTTGCTCGTGAAGTGTCAACACCGAGCGTGCCCACACCGTGGTCGGACACCTATTTCCCTAAAGCCGGGGTCATACTGCTCATACATCGTACAAAAGACAGTCTGCAAGCGCGAGTCATCGCAATGTTCGTGGTTCCAATTCCGTGTGCCGAAGTCTCACCCTGAACTCATTGCCATGCGGAATTCGAAGCAGGGATCTCGCGGTGCCTCGCGTTCGAATCTGCATGTAGACTGTCTTTTGTATGATGTATAAGCAGTGTGACCCTGGCTTAAAGGGGCCCTGCAAGTGTTTCTGGCCATTTTTATTTGCATTGCGTTCGCTCGAACTAGTGAGTGGGACTCTAGCAACACATGAAAATTAAAATAAAGAAGAAATCTAAAGTATTTTTGACGTAATACGTGAAAGAAGTTTAAAATTATGAACACATTTTCTATTGTTGACGACGTCGTTGGTCTGAACCCATAGAGAACCGAAACAACGAGTGCGTGCAACAACCATGCGCGTTCTTCCTGATAGTCGGAATTAACATCCAGTTATGAAGATGTGAACGCCCCACCGAATCAAAAGGTGTTCCAAGCAAAGAATCACGCGCTTGAAAGAATCAGAAGGGGTCACGTGTACCTATTCACCCAGCCTTACCTCTAGTATTAAATGTCGCCATTATACGACGTTCTAGACCAATGTCGTAACTGAATGTTCATGTCTGACACTGATAGGCGCACCGTTCGAGCAGTACTTGGTTTCCTTCGTTGCTTTGCAGTGCACCTTTGAGGTCACCGTGTAGAACACCGAAAACAGCGCCGCACGCGCTTGAGGGACTTGCGCTAGCGGTTCCTCAAGCACTTTAAGAAGACCCCTGACGAAAGTGACAAGGTTCCACCAACAGCCGTTGGGGCTCCCGCGTGCTGCGTGTGAACTGTGGCGACAGTCGAGGCAGTGCACACTTTGCTTCATGCAGACTAGGCACAATCGCACTGCACGCAGAAATTCACCGCCACCATTCCAAATGTATTCGCGTACAACACACATTATAGGCTTATCAGTACTAAAGCGGGTCACGAGGTCGACACTGTCAAGACATTTGCCAAGCAGCAAGTTCACCACGGTGAGGATCTTTGTGGTGGTCTTCGTGTTATCGTTATACACGTAGTATGGAGTCCAAATAGCAACACGTTCTGCCCACGATGCAAGTTCACATTGAACTCCCCGGCCAGGAGAAGCAGAGTGAAGCGTGAAGCCATGGTGTCACGTCAAAATGTACTGTCTGTGACGTCATAGTGTCAGTGACGCCATGCTATAGCCTGACGTATCAGTGTCAAGTAAGGCGAGACTCCAAAATAGTCTGGCGACATAAATATTGCGCTGGCGCTCCTTTATGTCTTGTTTTCGTTTTCGGGGAAGCTTGACTGAGCAGTCAAACTAGTGTTTTAAAGCGCCTACTGCTAACTTACTCGCAAACGTGCCTTAAAAAAATAAAAAACAACAACAGAGGTAAAACAAAAACTATTTAAAAACGATTACTGTTTTCTTTATCGTGCGTTCAATGTTTTTTGCTTGTTTTTTGTCTTAGCGGATATCCTGAGGGCTGCGTCAACACTGGAGCAGCCCGGTGAGATGGCGCAGAGGCCCGGACGCGGAAGCGCGCGGGGACTCGCTCGTCCCGAAAATCGCACACGTCCGTAGCACGGCGGCACCGTTGATAACACCTCGAAAGAACGGACCTGTAAACTCCATTTCACCTTACGACTTGACGACAGCAGAAGCTACGAGGCCGTGCCAGTCAATCGAACCCCGTGAACGCATCACGTGGTTCGACGGGGGACCCCGTTGCTGCGACCCTTCCGAAGGTCACGTGAACACTCGCACGGCTTCGCAATGGCTTCGTCGGCTCGTAGCGTCCGTTGCGCTTCATCGTAAAGTCATGCGAAGTTAAAGTCTCGCGAATAAAACGCCGAGCTGCAAAAGCAGTCGCCCCTGCAAGTTTGGTGGCCGGATGTTGGTCTTTTAGCTGTCTCTGCGCGAACAGTCTTCCGGAGGGTAACGTATCTCGACGAGGGGTTGGTTGACTTGCTGCTGTGCGCCCGGTACTCTTCACTTCAATTTGATGACTAAACTTACTTGGGATCTTAAAGTGAGACAAAGTACTTACGACGGTTAACATTTTTTTTTCTTTTTGTTTTTGGCATGTACAACGGTAAACAATATATATACATTTTTTTTGCTATTGGCGTGTTTTGTATGAACAGAGTCCGCTAGCTTTAATGGCCGAATAACGATCATTTATTTTTGTTCAGAACAGAGAAAGGTGTTTGTACCTTTTTTTTCGCTTTAGCACCCATTATAGTCGTAATCCCCTGAAGATCCGCAGTAAAAATTAGTGACTTCCCCTTTTATGTGTTGACTTAAGATAGTTAGCCGAAAGGCATGGTATCCCTCGCTCACGACATAAAATTCAGCCAGTCTCATATATCGAACAGCATATTGTACGTACCCTCCGGTGCCTCGTTATTCGAACAGAGTTTATTTGAGATACATTTAAAATAACGCAGCTTATTTAATATACAGTGTCGACCACAGTCACTTCACGACGAGAAGACGGAATCCGGCTTGTTTTAGGGCACGTTATGAAGAGAGGTGCTTTTTTTGCACAGCACCAAACCAAAGGAACATACGTGGCCGTTTCGTCCCCTACCCCGGATCCGATCGGCTATTATTCGCGAAGACCGGGAACATAGCCGAAGAGACTTTTAGGAGATTATCTCAATGAAGATAATTCTCCAAGAACATCAAACGGCCCGCGTAGCGGTGTTGCTTACGTTCGCTCTCTCCGTTTCCCGCGATGGCCGAGCAGGCTACGAGGCCCGTATGGTTCTTTCTCACAGCGGAAAATAACACAAAAAGGGTAAGCATCCTGAACAGTCAAATAAAGTAAAAGATTTTAAGAAAGGCCGGCGAACTCCCAACGCGCAATGCAGGTGGAGAGTCGCGCTGACCAGGTTTCCACAGATCGTGCGGGTGACAGTAATTTCTGGCATATAGAGGGGTCGGCCGAGTCACAAAATGGAGGCGGTCGGAGATAAATTTTTGGAAAGGTCTATACAACCTCTCCTAATCGTGGACATGCCGCGTCGGTTTCACATGATTAGGCTCGAAGTGCTCGTTCGTGGAATCTGGAAACCACGGCAAATTGCGCGATGCTTCGCCTGATGCAGGATGTTTCTCCTGCTGCCGGCGGTGATGTAAGCTATGTTACGTGATGCCTTATCGCAAGGGGAAAGGTTTTTCGCGCCCGCTACGCTACCCATTGGCTGCACTACAAAGTCCCGACATCATACGCCCGGTGCGCGAATCGTTGATGCTTCATGATCCCCCTGTGACGTCGACAGATCACGTGGGGAGTTAAACCTAGTCATTCGGGAGCCACTGCAAGCCTCCCCTCGACGGTTGCCTCGTAATTGCTTGGGCTCCTGTGCGCCTCCCCCTCGAGGCGCAGAGCAAAGGCGTCGGGCTGAGGTTCAATCCTCGCTGGGCCGCTTGGTAAATCTCGCTAATTAAGATTAATTAGGCGTAATCATGATTATGTTTGAGTAATTATGTCTTCTATATGCCTCGTATGATTATGTTTTTCCTGCTATGAACCACGTATGCGTGTGTTTTCTTCGCCTGAGTAACGGTTTTTCGCTACGCTCCAGCGTGACGCTTTTAGCACTAAGGGCAGCACTTAAAGGGGGGGTGCAACGATTTCCGGACTTCTGTCAAAGATTTGTGGAAGTTGCCCTCTGACACTTCCGAAGTAAAGAACAGAAAACCGATTTCGCCTGCGTGTCCTAGTTGCTGCGTAAAAAAAGATAAATATTGTCATTTCGGGCACCCCTCAACTCACTCCCAGCCTTCAGGGTCACACCTGGCCGCACTCCCAGTGACGTCATTCGGAGTGCCGTGTAGCTTCCCGTGTGCTATCTCGGAGGACGCTTCCTCTCCCTCTCTGCGCTGACATTAGCGGGCGTTATGCTGCAGCTTAGAGCCGAGCGAGGTCACGTAATCTTTTCGCCGTAGTTCCTTCGGCTACCACTTGGGGCTTCAGGTGGGGGCAAAAGCTCGACTTTTGCTTTGCGATTACGCAGCGGAATCGTCACATTTTTAGTGAAGGAGGTGTTTTCTCTATCCTCTGGGACACGATAAACAACGTAAAAATGACAAGATGCAAATTCTTTTAATCATAAAATCGTTGCACCGCCCCTTTAAACGCATTCTACGTGAAAAGGCCACTATGCCGCAAGAGGACGGGACTCACCGTAGACGTCAAGCGAGGCCTCCTTCTTGTAGATGAACTCGCTGGCGTTTCTGGAGAGTGCGTAGCAGGCGTAACTTCCGGCGTGCTCGAGCGTGGGACAGTTGAGCCGAAGCGTCCAGACAGACTCGTCGTCCGCCGCTTCTTCGTCGGCCGACTCCGATCCACCCGGACTGCTCACGGTCGTGCTCACGGCCGCCGGGGAGACCGTCGTCGTCGCCGCCGCGTTGTCGCCGACGTCATCCGAAACGGTGGTGACGTCATCCAAAATCGCCCCCGCCGTTGACGTCACGGGCGACAATGACGATTGGGGCGCCGGTGTTGTCTGAGTGGCGTTGGTTGCGGCTGTGCTCGTGGACGCGGCGGTTGTGGTCGCGGTGGTCGCGGGGGTGGTGGTCACGAGACTGGTGAGGTTGCCAACAGAGGTCGCGTTGCGGCTCGGCGGAGGCACGAGCACGACGTTCGGGAGCTTGGAGGCGTTCTCGCCGTGGAACGTCCACCAGACTTCGAGGTTTGGGCCCGATGTGTCCAGCCGGCAGCGCAGGACGGCCGCGGAACAGTTGGCAACCAGGGATGGCTCCGCCACGTGCTCGAGGATGGACAGGCAACCTGCGTGGAAAAGCGGAAAGTCTCGGTTGAGTTTATAGGCTCTTAAATCCGCAGTCACGTCGCGAGAACATCATACAAACAACAGTGTGCAGACACTGTCCTTATGCGTGCTTGTTCCTTGTCTGAGGACCCCGTGACGTTGGCCAGACAAAAACTGTTTGCGGACGTGTTCCGAGCGAACATGCTTCAAACATGCATGAGTTGCGTCCGCAGATCATGCCGTCATCATGTCCGCTGACCGTGTCTTTCGTACATTATGTATAGGCAGAGTGACTCCCACTTAAGACTCGAGTCAGCATAGGGCAACACCGAGGGGAGTGAAGGGAAGGTTGGGAAGATAAAAAAGACATTACAGTCGAGGACAGAAATGACTGGAACAAGCAAATGCAATCGGTCGCCAACGCTGCCGTAACTGGGCAGCAGTACGTAAGCCCTGCGTCGGCGAGTGGTAAGAAGAGCAGTACAACGGATCAGTTACCGTAAAATCCCAAGAGATGCCCCACCACCGAAAGGTAACCCGCCCCAATTCTTGGCTTGATTTGCTATTTTATTTTAAACACTGAAAGATAGCCCACTCCTAGTAATCATAGTGTTGGGATCAATGTTGACCTTGGCGTAAATGTGTCTAGTTAGCTATGGCGGGATATAGGTGAACATTGCTGACTGGGAAGTTCAGAAATCTTTCCATCGTTGCCCCTTGCCGAAATAACAAGCTTGACAAAGGCATGATCTAAAATTTATTTTTTTAACTTTTCTTGATTGTACACTGAAAGTTGGCCGACCTCTTATATTCACCCAATTTTCTCTCGATTTTAGATGGGCTATCTCTCGGGATTTTACGGTAATCACATTCGTTATTGCTGTGGCGTACGCCTGACGCGGTGTTTATTTTTTCTCACCTATCGCGGAAACGTTTAGCGGGTTTGGGCTGTTATAGCAATTCGATGAGGATGAGTGTAGAAGAAGGAAGAAGTAACAGACGGCAGTGAGCATTCCCATAAAGTGACACAGGGAAAAAATATGCGAGGGGACTTTCGAAAGTAGGAAGGGGGAAAAATAAGTGTAACACCATTCTCGGGGTAACCGATAGATTCCTTTCGAAACATCACGTGCCGATCGCTAGAAGGTCGGAGCCACTGCACAACGGCGGAGCAAACCGACACCGCTCAACGCGAAGACGTAAAACTAGAAGTAACAAACGCACACACTAAAACCGTGAGGTCACGGTGCATTCCTGCGCTCGATTGAGTTAGCCCATTTTAACGTACGCGCATGCAGACAACGAGCGCAGTGACGCTGTGCTTTCGACGCCGCGTGTTTGCATCCATCGCCTCGTTGCGTTGGCTGTGTTGCTATGTCATCTGTGTCCACCAGAAAGCAGGGATTCTGCAGCTTCAACGAAGGGGCCAGAACACCGAGAATCCGAGGGAGGGAGGAGGAAACGAGAGCGCGGTCGGGGACGTTAGAACGCCGATCTCTGATTGGAAGGATTAGTGGGTAGACACAAAGGTATAGCTGCCCTTGTCGAACGCGTTCGAATGCGAAGGCATTCGTACGCGTCCGCTGTGCTGGGGCATTTTTGGGTGAGTATAACACTGGAAAGTAGGGCTGGTTTTTCTCTCTTTGCGCAGTAAATTTACTCACGCATAATCGCCGTCAGAGAAGAAGCGAGTCAAGCTAGATACACAAGGTCAGATTTTGCTAGCGACGTCGAACTCCGCAGCTGTCAGCACGTTATTTTTGCAGCACGAGCGACGTCGCAACTGCGAAGTTGCAAGTAAAATCGAATCGCCACGCGATCAGGGTGGCCAACAGCTCCTAAATAACGAAGCCGTAGCGCTGAACTTTCGACGTTACCCAAAAGAAAGGCCACCGAAGGGAACAAGATCTTTCTGCTGCGTCATCGTCACTGATTGAGCGCACTCTATTTTGTTCTTGGCAACAAAAGAAACAGTAAGAACCAGCCCGGGTCTCGTCGGTTCTAGTCCCGTTTCCCCAGGTTGCAAATAACTTCCTAGACTTCCATTATTAAAAATAAAATAAAATAAAAATATTCCCGGGGTTCTCACCTCGTCAAATACAAAGTTGGGGCCGAAGTTCACCGAGCGCGCCAATTGGACTATCACGACGATGAGTTCGCGCTTTTGTCCCCTGCTTCCAATCGGCGTGCTCCGCGAACTTCCGGCTCCAACTTTGCGTTTGACGAGTTTAGGACCCTTGTCATAAACACAAAGTTCGGCAGTAGTTGTAACCGCGAAAAATCCATCGACGAGAAAGGAATAATCGAGCGCAGAAGCGAAGCGAACTAATTGGGGAAAAAAAAAAACTACCATCACCGAATTCTTTTTATATGCAAATACAAATATGAAAAATTGTTGGCCGTTCACCTTTATTAAGCTGACAGCCAACCCCGCCTCCACCCCTAAAATTATTTTTACGCACGCTTTCAAACGCCGACTGAATCGGAAAAATTGTAATCAGGTAGAAACCCTACGTCTAACAGAAAAGCACAGAAAAGAGCGCATCCCTTTTGTTCATGGGCGGTTTAAACGTCACTAAAACGCAAAATGTACAGCGAACCAGCGCTCTAAAATTATTCTTTCGACACTAGAAAAAATATATAAAAATTATTTCAATCCTTGCGCTGTTCGCAGGCCCGTTTTAAGCGTATATTACTCCTTTTCCAGACTTTTTTCTTATTGTCTTTACCGTTACGCTTCGGGGACTCACTCTCTCGGATGCAAATACTAGGACGCATTAATCGCTTTACCAACCACCACGCTATCAAATAAAGCGCGGCAATGATTCCCGGCTGTCCCCGAGCCAGCGAGCGCGCTCGCTCCTGGAACGCATCTTCGCCGCGCAACTCGGCGAACGAGGCATTATTAATGAGCGCTCGGTTCGGAGCGTGGCGCGTCGATTAAAACCACAGCCGCCGCAAAAAGGAAGAGAAACAAGCAGCGCGCGCGACAGCGACCGCAAGACGCCGAAAGGAGACGCTCAGGGGCTTTGCTCCCAAAGAATCATTCACCACGGTCACAAACACGCTCTTTCCCCCTTTCCCTCCTTTTATCGTCCCTCTCTTTCTCTCTAGCAAGCGTCCTACTTTGTCGTAATCTGTTCACCCCTAAGCTGACAGTGGGGAGGGAGCTACGGGCTCGACGGCCCAATCAGCCGTCCCACTCTCACCACGTGGCCCCGCACTCCACGCGTTGGTATGTGCTCGGGAGCACGATCACGTGATGTATCACTGGTTCAACAAGCTCGTAAGCTCCACCGTCCTGTCAGCTTAGAGGTGGGCGGAGTTTCTTACCCAAAAGCTAGTGACTCGATGCTTGGAAACCGGTCACACTCCCTTCCTTTGTTTGCGCAACCTCCTCTCCACTTTCCCTAAACCCTCTCCCGTCGTTTCCTTTTTTCCTTCGGTCTCCGTTATTTAGCGTTCGATTTTCATCAGGTTTCCCTCTCTTCTATCACTCCCATTCATTTTCTACCTAGGTGTAGCTATCTCTCTCTCTCTCTCTCTCTGTTCAATGTTGTTGATCCTCTCCTCTGTCAGCGTTAACCCTACTTCTCTGTCACCTCCTCCTTTGTTTCTATAGTCTACACTCCTCCTTAAATTTTTCTTTCCGTCGTGTTTTCTGGTGCTCCTCCCTTCTCTTTCTTTCTCTCTTTCTCATTGGAGCCTTCATCTTTCAAGGCAAGCGCGTGGAAGAAGCTGGCTCGATCCTGGGCGCCCTCCCTCCCGACTTCCCACGTTTTCGAGTCTTCACACTCGAATGACTTCAATAAGTAAGCAGTTTTGTTCCGAGAAAAATAGTGACAGAGAGAAAAAAAAGAGAGAATGATAAAGACATCTAGAATATATTGACTCGAGACAGTCATAACAAAATACGGGAGGCTGCGATGAAAATGGGAGAGAAAGAAACTTCGCAGCGCGGATTGCCCAATCAAGAGGAATAGAAAATGGAAAGCTGCGGTCGAAAGAGCGTAAGAGAACGGAAAGAACAAAAAGAGAGAAACCAAAAAAGAAAAGAAAATAGCAGTCACCAGAAAAGCAGGCTGGCAATAGATAAAGTTGAGAAAAAACCTTGGAAGAGACTGAGCAATGAGCAGAACATCACAAAGAAAGAGGATGAGTGCGAGATCAAGACCAACCAGCCGAGTCAAGAATACAGGAACGCGGTTAGAGCAATGAAAGAAAAAGTGTATATAAAAAAAGGTAAACGCAAGCTCGTGTAACCAGAGCCCTAAACAGAGGGATCGGTGGCCGAGTGGGCTAGCGCACACCAGCTCGGGGCAAGTGGAGCGAAAACTCGCGCCGCGGAACCCAGGGATCCTGGGTTGAATCCCCGGCTTTGCCCGTTTCGATCTGGATGAACATCGTACCGGCGTGCGTTCATGTATCACTACTGCGTGGTGCACGTTAAAGACCCTAGGCTAGCGGTTGTACTCCACTGGCTAAATTGCTCATCTACAGCGAGTGACTCGTCGCAACTTTGAAATGGCTGACCAACTACACGCTGTATAACTATCCACATAACCCCAATTATATAGCTCCAAACAGGTTAATGCGTAAAAATAAAGCGCCCTGTGATGTTCCACTTTACTGCTACTAAAAGTATGATCGGGAGCGGGGGCGAAGTTCCATTCTAAATTCCACAAGAGGGGGCGCCACTCAGCGGAAAATGCACGAAGGGAAAGAAGCGGAAACCCATTACCTATTCAAGTGTGCAGCAAAATGTCCCATTTGCCAGTTTCGATCTGGACGAGCATCATAGCGGCATGACGCGGTCTAAACAAACGCAAACACACAATTCATCCCCTTTCCCGCTTAGCGTCGAGACGTTGGAACTGCCTCGGCTGGCGTCCACGATTCTAACAAAGTTTTCCGGTGGCCTGAAACTCTAAAGCCACTCAATCGTTCGAACTTGCGAAACGCATCGGGACTATAAATGCCGGAAATCATAAAAAAACATATATATAAACTACTGCACCCGGTCTCCCGGTTACAAAATCGCCACGTTCCCTTCACTAAAAAAAAACAACAAAAAAATGGAACTTACGCAATTTGAATGGTGGTGCAACTACATTGCCTTATCTAAGACGTGGAGGAGTTTTCCACGAACGTTAGCAAAACGAATCTGTTAGTTATTATTTTTGCTGATGTAGGCTAGGCAACGTTACAGCTCACGTACAGCGCTAGATGTGACTCATGGGGTCAAGCACTGGCTACTGTGGCGCCAGACTTGGGGCCCGACCAACTCGAGACGGATTGCATCGGTCTCGCTGGAGACGCTTACGCGCAACGAGCGTTCCATGAGCGATTCGTCTCCGTGTGCGCTAAAATTGCGTACGTCATTCTCTCTCTCTCTTATATATATATACATAAATATATAAAAAAATATAGATATCCAGGGTGTTTCACGAAAGGTGGACAAATTCGATATTGCGAAAACTACGCCTCACAACAAAAACCGGTTTGTGTCGTTTTGGTCCTGGGCCAGGGACCCATTTAGGAAAATTATTAAGTCCGGGATAATTAAGTTAATTATTTTTGCGTTAACTTTTTTAATATTGGGTTTAAGGGCATGGTTTTAATTAGAAAATTGCTCCGCACCATCAAGAAAAAAACACTAAATCAACAAATTGCAGAACGATAGAAGGCACGCGAAGCATTTTACGGCTTTCTGAAAAACCGCACAAATTCGACGGGTTTTTAAGTTTCGGTTTGCTATCGGAGCGCATCTCGGCCCCGGCAGCACCGCGCCCCGTGGAGAAATAGTGCATCCAACCTCTGCTGCGCTGTCATCGCGCGACGCAGCAGAGGCTGGTTGCACTATTTCTCCACGGGACGCGGTACCGCCGGAGCCGAGATGCGCTCCCAAAATAACACAAGTATTGATTATATCAAAGGTTTTCCTGCCAGTCCTTTTTATCTTTTTCTTTTCAGACGTCAGGCGCGCAGTAAATACGCTTTATAGGTCGTAGTTGTCTTGAAGATTGCGGTTAGCCGAGGTCTAATCACCCCATAAATATCATACGGTTGCACACGGCCGCTTTGCGATGACCCAACGCAAACGCGACTCTACCAATAAACTTCGTTTCACAATACCTTGGCCCCCGCGACCAATAAGAACCTCGGAGCGAGTCACGTGACACCACACCACGGGAGCGTTTGTGTTCTTGTGCCAAATGCAAGGCATTGGAGGAACCGACTCCCGTCCGTTTTCCAAGGGTCGTCGGCTGCGAAGGCAAACAACTTCGGAAGAACGTCCACCACCGCAACACTGCCGCTCGCTGGAGCAGCGACCTCTTCGGGAAGAGTTCATGAGACAACCATACGCTCCATTTGCCCGCGAATCTGTGGCCGGTACTAATGCCAGGACGATGTTTTGAGCGGAAGCGGTCGATTACACGGCTGCGACCGTTCAAACATCGTTCAAAGGCCACATTGTTCTCAAAAACGGGTTAATCTTACTTCAATATCGTTTAAAATTAACCTGTCTTCGTCTTTCTTCAGTGTTGTGTAGTGTTGCGCTCAGAACAGTCTGGGCTAAAGGTGCGAACCGGGTGAGCGAAACATAGAAAGAACGGCGCCAACGGCCGCGGCGCTACAAGGAGAAAAAAAACAGAAAAAAAGAAAACAGGATCGGATCTGAATGTGGCGTCACTTTTCTGGTTTAGAGATAATTGAAACTCCGACATTCTTAAATACGTATTCATAACTTTTTATAAATTCTCGATAGAGATAGAATCGCACGAGTTAAAATGCCGTTTAAATGAAAAAGAAGCCTAGAATTACTTTGTGTCGCGGACGGCGCTTTTGCTGCGGCAGTAACGAGGCTTCCGTGGCCTCGACCATGAACTGTTATTACGTGCCTTGCTCCGGCGCTCTTAATGGGCCCCGGGGACCGCAGCTTCCACAGTTCGCCAAGTTATCATGAAACGGAGCATAGTGACGTCAGCATGGTGAAGAACGGAGATAGATTCAAAATACTGCTCTACTTCTTAGCGCTACAAATGTGACACTGTCCAAGAAGCGCTAGAAGGTATCACAATGCAATCTTAACACAGACGACCGGGAACGTAGTACTGCGAGCGCTTTAGGTCTTACCTCAATAATTTTATGAAGAAAAAACAAAAAGGACAAAAACGTAAGCCCTTCACGTTCATGCGAAGGCAAGACAACAAGCGTAAATCAAACTGCCTTTAGGAAGATGGAAGGAAAAAAGGAGACTAAAAAATGTTGCAACTTGTGCCAAGAAAATAACAAACAAGAAACAAACAGAAATACAAGATTAAGTTTAGTCTCCAAAGACTACCACTTTGGAAATCGATAAAGACCAACCGCCTGGGAACTCAAAACTCTTCTCCCGAGAATCAAACAACAACAACAAATAAACTGTAAAAAAACAGTAAAAAAAAAACTTTATTCTAATTTGAGAGTTTAAGAAGAAGAAGAAAAAAAAACGCGTTAACGACGCCACTTTTTGTACGGTTTAAAAGCTGCGTCAGCGCCTGAGGTGGTATAAACTGCGAGCAGGTGAGGCGTCAACCGTTTAGAAAAAGCGTCACACGGCCATGCACGAGAAAAAAGAAAAGAGAAAGAAAGAAAAGGCGGTTTACACGCGCGGTGCTCGGGGCTAACCGAAAATAGGAACCCGTCAAAAATAAATACGAAACTGCCTCCGGAAACTGGAGAACATGCAACTCCAAATCGATCGGCACGCATACGGCTCGTCGGGCGTTGCGGCGAAGCGGTAGCGTAGGCGAGTGAAGGAGGTGCAAGGAGATGCTAGGACATAAATAAAAGGCGTTCGAGCGGAGAGCGCAGCTCATAAATCAAGCGGCGTCACGCGCGCATACTCAACAAACAACAACAAAAACGAAAAAAAAATGACGATAGTAAATAGACAAACTTTTGTATGTACAAAATACAAGAACGGAAGCAACTAATGCAACGAATACCTGCCACGCGCCGCCTCGCCTCGACTTCCCTCCCCCTCTCTCCCCCCTCCCCCTCCCCCCCTCTCCCCCCCCCCCCTTTTCCCCCTTTTTTAAAAAATAAACCTACACACGAGTGCAGCCATCGTGCAACTCGAATGTTGCTCTGCAAAGGATACTTTCCCGCATTGTGAGGCTTAGTGCGGGCAAGCTGCCTTACGGCAATCCACGCGCCGAAATGGATAATTTCGTTTGGTTGTTGCTTTTTTTTCTTCATTTCTTTCGCCAGTATGGTTTTTTGAGGGTTTTATTTTGAGACACAATCTCGTTTTTTAGAGAAACCAAGTGAGTAGGACGTGTCCCGAAAGGTTCAAAAAATATAAAGTCTATACCTTTCAATTCCGCGAGTGGTCGTTTATTTTAAACACTACCGCGCGTTCTTTATGTAGAAAAAAAAATGCAACTTTTCAGGACTTTTTTTTCGCTGCTGATCTAGTTTTATAGCCGCAAGTTCTTTCGGTAGCATGTACGGTTATAATACCCAAATCTCAGACCGCTTAAAAGAAAAAGAAAAAAAGAAGAGGATACGAGAATTCATTTTATCTGGAAAAGAATGCTACTACTGCTACTAATAATAATAATGTTGCCTGTATGTTTGTACAGTCGGAAGTTAGTCAGCCTCAATGGGCGTCTGGTGTCTAAGCTGTATATAAGAAATTTAGCCGGTGCAGTACAACCGCTCGCCCAGGGTCTTTAACGAGCATCAAGCGCAGTGATACACAACCGCACGATCATAGAGATCGAAACGGGCAGGGGTGGGATTCAACGGAAAGGAAGACATGTTCCCCACAAAGCTTTCCTGCTGCGTGTGAGCGTGGACGTAAAAGCGCGTGCTCTCGCGTGCGCACCCGCTCAGCACCGACTGCCCGCGTCGCTGCATGCACGCGCGTGTATTGTTAAAAAAGAAAGAAATGGCATACATGGCTCGCGCTGACGTCCCAGTAGCGACCACGGAGGTGACCTTGCTGCGTAGCGCTTAACGTCTGCAGCGTAAGCTTCGCATCACTGAAATTACATTTACTCCGCAAAAGGAAGTAGGTATGACCACGAGCGTGATGTGATGACGTCACGCGCAAGTTACGTGTACAGAAGACACCAGCAAGCCGTGATCGAATAATGCTGGTAGCAATGTACGCCGAGGCTCAAGGTCGCGTACCTCTGCCGAAATCTAAAGCCCCTGTATCCTGGGAAAAGTGGCGCCATTCATTGTTGCGGAAATGCGCGAGACACGTGCCGCGCGCCACTTCTGGGAAAAACATGGCGTCCGAAATCTAGCTCTGTGCTGCGCTGTGCCGCCATGATCTTCCCAAAAGCTGCACGTTGGACGTGCCTCGTGCATCGACGCACCTTGCGCTACTTTTGAAACATGAAGGGGCTCCAGCGAAATCACCGGCGGATAAAGTACACTCGTGAAGTCTTCCAACGATCGACACAAAACGTCAGAGAGCCATTATTGAAATACGAATGCTTGTATCCCGAAAATGCAACGTTATCAACAGCAACCCCCCCCCCCCCACACACACACACACAAAAAAAAGAAGAAAGCTTTAACGATTTTTTGTGGTCAGATTTATTCCACTCGAAACGTTTTTTTATTATACAAAGGACGTTTTCCAATGCAAGCTAGAGAACACAAAGAAAACAGCACAATGCAGCGTGGTTGGGGGCGATTAGATACTCCGAATTCCCGTTTATTGAGAAGGCGGTGATTCCTTTCGAAAACCATTATGCATGCCCGGAACTTGCGTGGGAGCCCGCTATTTGGGATCTGATAGAAACGCGCTCCCTTTCTGAGCCTGTAAACATAGAGTTGCATAAGGATAATGATGACGTTGGCGAAACATTGCAGCCACGAAACAAAATGCAAAAGAGAAACGGCAGCCCCGTAACACACCTCAATCGTTTGTTCAAAATCGATTAATAGTTTACGTGAACGCACAGATACATAAATATACACCTTTCGTAAAAAAAATAAAAATATTTCTGCGGAGAGGGCTTTTTTTTTTGTCGTTTTTAATGAGACAGCACGTTACACCACCTTGTATTGCGTAAACGTTTTTTTTCTTCATTAAACTCTTCAGTAACTGCCGTGTAAATTCAAGAAATATATTCTTTGTCGACGTCGATGAAGTCATCCATCACATTTAAAACCAATTCGCATAATTTTCTCATCTAAATGTTTACTTCCCGCCGACGGGCCTTCCGCGACCACCGAACGACTTACGTTATGGCATTACCGAAATTTAAATGCTTCCCTCTCACTATATCGATACAAACATAATTCAGAAGTTAGTGCTTCATAGAGTGCGTTACCCCCTGTATGCATAATTGAAGTAAGTATATAAGAGATGCATGAAGCCTCTTTCGTTGTTTACAAACTGAGCCACAGATGCGAAAGCGTGCACGGTGCGTGTAATTCAGTTTTCCAACTATATTAAAGTGAAACGGAGCGTCCATAGTCTTCTTAATTATGGCGAAAAATTGTAGAAGCATTACTTATTCTACCGGAAGAATGTTTTGGCAGTATTGTAGAAGGGTTCTTGCTCAATCTAATTTTGGCAATAGATGATGATCTCTTCGTCTTTCCATCATCTCTATCACTAACCCCGGTGGAAGGTTACAGGCAACACTCGACGTACCCAGAATACAATGCAAAATTTTGAAGTCTGATACTAGTATTCTATTTAGGTTATATACTTAATACATGTGTACTCTACTTCATTTATCGCACCAAGATAAACAGTAAGTTTATTTGGAATCAACTCGGCGGCTGGTACGGCGACTTACAAATTAGAAGAGATAGCATCGAACCTCGCTTAATTTTGAGAAAACATGTAAGTGTGCCGGATAACGTAATGTGCTCCTAAGTGTCCGTAATAAAAAATAACAATAATAAAACCGGTGACGTGGCGTTCTCACAATAACGAAGCAAAAGCAACCAATTTCTCCGACCTGCAACCAATACTGCGTTTGTCCGATATTTTTTTACGCCAAGTTCTAATTTCAACGCCAATAGGTCGTGTTCTGTGAATTGTTGAATTACCACGTTAGAGAACGTGGTTAGAAAAAGAAAAGAAAAGAAAAAGAAGTCGCACGGAAGCGCTTTTTTTCCCCCTTCTATTTGCGAAATGTTGCCAATCATCGGAAACCAGTTTAAATCACCGCCACTGAGAAAGTAAGGCATCATCCGTCTCTTTTCCGAGTTCGCCACCGAAGACACATTCGCCCAGCATCAACCCAACTCGGAAACATGCTACGAACTCTTTTCCTCCGAACAAAGATATAGACCGTTTTCGTGTGACGGTTGCCATGTTGATTTATGACATAACTAAATTTAACGATAAAAAAACAGAGTAAGTTGTCAAAACATAACTGCAACAAAAGGGTTTAGTCACGAAAGAAAAAAAAAGTAGAACTATTAGCACTTACCCCTTGAATTCTACCGCCTTCCAACTGGCCTATAAAGTGATTCGCTACATTGCCCCAACTCAGCTACGTCAAATGTTAACAAACGCAACTCAAAAAGAAAAAAAAATCTTTATATCTTATGCATTTTTAAGCTGACACTGCGGAGGAAGCTACGAGTGATCGGACCAATCAACCGCCTTCTTTTCGTCAACTGACCGCGAGGTCTGCACGCATCCGCAGGAGCTTGATCACGTGGCGAAAAAAACAGACGTATGACTTGCCAAGCGAGCATATCTAGCTTGTACCGCAGTGTCTAGCTCAGCGGTGATCGGGGTATAAAACATAACCAGGAGAACCGAGGTAAAATAACACGGACCAATACCCCGAGCTTCCAGCTCTGGAGCGGTCGAAAACAACCAGTGCGCTCCTCTCATTTTCTTTCTTTCTTTCTCTCTCTCTCTTGTTCTCGCTCTCACTATATCTAAACAGAGTCTTTTTCTTACCTCCCTTATTTACTCTGTCTGCCCGCCCAGGCTCGGCGACTACCTGATGTCAAATCATGAGGCTTTTTCGGCAGCACCGGTGGTCCCAAGAGCCGAGCAAATATCATCAACGTCCGAAGCGCGCCGTGACGTCGGAGAGATGGACAACAGTGGGAGGCAGCCTGATGAAATCAGCGCTTTCGGAATTGCTATTACCTTTAGCACTTTTTATTATTATTATTATTATTTCTCCGCTCGCTTTACTGTACGATGTCTAGTGTTGGGGGAGAAGTAGGTAAAAGCAAAGTAGAAAAACAAAAGAGAAGACGAACTATTGCGGTCTACCAAAATGAAAAAAAAAAAGTGGTGTTGGGGGCGGGGATTTTCCCGAGCAGGTAGCTCTTTACCGTGCTGCTCCTATCATTACTTAGTTTTTTTTGTTGTTGTTTTCTAATAAAACAAACATTGTAACTTTTTAATCCTACGTACACAGTATCCCAAATAACTTGCAACAAATAAGAAAGAAAAAAAGAAAAAAGAAGCGGAGCGCTTTGTGGGAGTGAAACCAACTGTATGTTGTTCGCAAGCGTCTTTTGAAAGGGCATGAATGATGCTTAGTGTGCCTGGTTATTTAATTGTTAAAACTAATTAGGTAACTTTTTTAATTATTTCGTTACGCACCAAGGTGTTACATGGAAAGCTGTAGAGCACATTGAGAAACACAAAATAGACCGACATCCAAGCGTTCCACGCAAGCGCAATGTTGCCATAACTGTTGTTATCACAGGATGCGGGTGGCGGTGGACGAGAGCTCGCGCCGACTCGTGCTTTGCTCGCGCAGACCCGTACTGGGGTTGTTGCGCGTGCAGAAAGACTACAGTTCCCACTAGAGCCACTAAATGAGATACGCTTAGAGTATCGGCACTCTGTTCCCCGATGTTGTTTCTGGCGGCGCCATCTTGATGCTTGTGCAGAGCAGACGCCACTGCCGATCGTCATGATTCAAAAGTTCAACTTACAATCCAAGGGAAAAAAACGAGGAAAAAAGTAGCAACCACATCTTCTTCCATAAAATTTGACAAATGAAAATAGTTAATTGCGTGGAGGTTTCGAACGTTACTATTCTTGTTCTTATTATGCACGTCGTGCATTCGATTTAGACAAAAACGTCAGATCTTTGAGTGTAGGAGACGTAATACAGCAATTGTTTTTTGAAAATGGCGTCCGACAGTGCCCCTGGTGTCTGCAGCACCAAGGTGCAAAAAGAGGGACGTGTCAAGATCTTTGATTAGATGTCTAATGGGAAAATTCGCCACCCATAAGTGTAATTTCGTTTTTTCGTATTTTTTAAATGGTGTTTAGAGCTCGAAGTTTGAGTTATCACCATAAATTGACGACCTCAGAACCCATTTGAGTGCCCATTAAAAGGTGCCTTTAGGAGGTTTCTGAGATCGCCCAGATATGACGATAGCTCACTCTGTGGGCTCTAATATCCTAGAAATCCATAAAGCACAACGATGCGCGGCCGATTTCCTATTAAAAAAGCAATCAAAGATCGAACACATCGAGTTCATCCGCGGCGATAGGAACAGCGTTGCTCCGGCAGCCAAGACGACATGTGACCAAAGCAAACACGACATTTCGCTGGGACTGCAAACGGCGCTATCACAAAATGTGTACGCTTTTGTAGATAATAACAACAAATAAGAGTAGTCGAAAAATGACAATTTTCCGCAAACAGGGAACATAATACTGCCATATTCGTCTACAAAACAACGGACTATCTTGTTTTTCTTGTTGTTCTTTTTCGGGAGTGATGTGTTCGGTCGTCAGCTCTCGAGTGCTCGCTCGCTGGGTTGAGTCGTAGTCCGGGATGTATGGGCAACGAGCCGCGCGCATTCGAGATATCCCTCCGCGGTTCCACCGATCAGAGGCGCGAGGTTCCTTCGCTTGGTATTGGCAGACAGTGGTCCTGGTTCGGAACATGCTCCTCGCAACGCCGTAGATGAACTCGATGTGATGCGGTCCTTGATTGTATTTTTAATAGGGAAATCTGCCGCGTACCGTCATGATTAAAGGATTCCTAGGAGATGCTTAGAGCCAGCAGAGCGAGTTATCGCCATATTTAGGTGATCTCATAAACCTCCTCAGGGCACCTTTAAGGCTGGTTCACAAAGCACCGTTTTCTTACGTTTTATTACGTTACGTGTAAGCCACCGACACATTCGTGTTCCGAATGCCGCGTGTCAGGCCATCCTCTTAAACTGCTAGTCACGGTTTCTACGAGGCACAGACGTCCCGGCCACTCGGGGCGTAATCAGACGTAAGCTTTCGTAACGTAACGTAGCGTAAAGCAAGAAAGCGGGGTCATGTGAACATTCACAAAGGGGCGTGTGCTTACGTTTTCTTACGTTACGTTAAATGCACACAACATATCCGTGTTTCGTGTGTCCCTTGCGAAGCTGCTCCCTTAATTCGTTGCCGCACTTCACACGGAGCATGCGTGTCCTAGTGACTCTCGACTTAAGCATACGTAAGTCAAAGCAACATAACGCACCGTAAGGAAAGGGTGACAGGTGAACGCGCCTTCGAACGCGATCTCCTAAAACAGCGCGCGGAATGGCAACGCTTGCAGCGTTCGCGCTTCGCGCTAAGACACGCTCGCGTCTCTCTCACAGACACACTCAAGACTTTCCCGAGACGACAGATCAGATTCAAAGTCGGGAACAAGCGGATTTCAAGAGTGCGGAAAGACTACGCGCGGAGACGCCTGCCTCTCCAAACAGCGACGACTTCGAGGAAAAGGTAAAGGTGTTAAGGGCGACGGAAGAAGAAAGTTTCGAGGACTGACGCGCAAGAATTGGAATCCGCGTCTTCTCGGAGGAGCGCACAGGTCACTCCACAAAGCGCTGGAGGCAAGAAAGAAAGACCGCATTGTCGTCGAGAACATTTGATGCCAAATAAAAGAAGACAACAGATTCGGAAGCATCGGAGAAAACGGGGAAAAAAAAAAAAACAAAAAACGTGCGAGCGGAAGTTGTAACAACTCCGAGAAGATTTCCTCGAAAAGAGGATTTCTACTTTACGTCTACACCTCGACGCTTGTGTTAAAGCTGCTTTTATTTGTGTGTGTGTGTGTTTGTGTGCGTGCGTGCGGGTGTGTACATGCGTGTGTGTGTGTGTGTTTATCTGTGTGTGTACGTGTCTGTCGAGTTTGCCAAGTTCCAAGCAGTTGGCGTATCTTCCGTCCTTAGGACCGGTACCGAGTTACTATTATTTTTTAGCGTTTCAAATCCTACCCTTTGGTGTTTGGGGGGGGTACCTGTTAAGATGTTATTATCGCGTTTCTTCCGACAAAAGCGGAGGCTTCGCGCGTTCAAAGAGGAAGAGAACAGAGAGTTCGCCGAGAGACATTCTCGGAAGCTTTATTGAAAAGGGCGGGCGGCGCTACCCCTGCCGGAGCTTCCGCGTTGCGTGGCGACCGAGCTAAAGGTGCTGCGAGGCAGTCGGGCGCTTCGGTCGAGGTACGACCTGTTAAGTTGACAAAGGACGGGCCTTCCTCGACTCGGAGGAAATCACGTAGCAACTCGACCCGCTTCCCGAGATTGCTTGGTCGGAGTTTTCGGCTGCAAGCGAGGACGCACACAAAAGCCGATAACAATTGCCGCCGGGACCGGGTATGGTTTGTCAGGGAGGCGCACTTTACGGAGAGAGAACGAAGAGAATTGAATTTCCATTGTGTGCAGCGAGCGTAGGAGAAGCAACAGACCGCCTGCCACCCGCCGGAAGCGGGAGAAGCAGTTCAGGTGGTGGTACGAGGAATTTGTCGGCGCGTTAATTGGACAATTCGAGCTGTTCGTGACCTATTCAACACACGAGTGTGCGTTTGTCTCCATTCGATATCAACCACTAAAGGGGCGTGCTTAGCTGTGACTTCATCGCGCAGTAGTATCTCGGCAAACTTCTTAAGTTTTGCCAATTATTTTAGGTGATTCCCCCCCCTCTCTCTCTTCCGTTTACTGTTCATCGTCATCATTATGACGTATCGTGATCACGCGGCAATGCGAAAATATGAACACATTTTTCAGTACAGGGACTTTAAACTCGTCAAACGCAAAGTTCGGGCCGAAGTTCATGGAGCGCACCGATGGGACAATCACGACGATGACTTCGCGCTTTTGTAGCCGGCGTCCAATCGGCGCTCTCCGCGAACTTTCGGCTCCAACTTTGTGTTTGACGAGTTTATGGCCCCTGTATACTGTTACAAGCCTATTTTGCACGAGCAAAAGCTAAGTTCACCCTTTGCATATTTCGGTTTTGTGGCAGTGTAAATTTTTTTTCTTCTTTATGACATCCTACATTAACGCTACATCTTATGCTAACATTAATATTCCCGAGCATTATTAAGCTATAAGCAATCAATTGAACTGTGTCGGCGGCCGTCGGTGAAATGATCAACGATGTTGTTTTCATTTTGCGCAGGAACAGAGCTATGCCTTGAAAGGTGACAATTTGAAATCCGCCACTAAAGTAGGTATTTTTATCAATATTTGAGGTCATTACGTGAAAACACCAAAGTTTCTCCACTCAATAAGCGGCAAATTCTCAGATCAAAATCACCCTTATTTTCATGGGCGCAATAAATTACACGCAGCTGGTCATTGCTAAAGACACCCCCCCCCCCCCCCCCCCAAAAAAAAAAAAAGAAGAAAAATTAGAAAAAGAGTAAATGAGGAATCATCTACTGCTGGTCAAACCGAATCGCTGAAACCCCCAACGGGTTTTAGATTCGGGTTAGCTCGTCAGAACTAAACGGATTGAACTGCCATAAGCTTGCACTTTCATACTTTACGGCATTGATGATACGGACCGTATGATACAAGGTTTAAGACTTTGAGTTAGGAGTCATAACCTTTGCTCCGGAACAACCTGGAGGACGCCACAACCATTAACTGCTTGACAACGTCATACAACAGTATTTATCGCTTGCGTATACTCTGAGACGAGGAAATAGAAATGGAATTTTCATCGTCTCAGGGTTTAGTTTGCGATGTTTCCTAACCAACTCGCCTGCATACCTTTTCACCTTAGAATACTACCTTTCTTCTTGAAATGTTTCCGCGTACTTTACTCGCGTTTTTTTTTTGTGATGTAATTTATTACGGCTTAAGTGCTCACAAGATACAAATATCGATTTTTTTTTCGCTCGCTCCTATTTATTAGCTTTAACTCCCCTACACAACAAAAAAGAAACTTCATGCACAGACGAAAAGAAAATTGCATTCAGTCGAGCCAGCCACTCGTTGCTCCTAATTGAAGCGGAATGATTTAGCGGTGTTTGTCACGGCCGACTTAAATCAGCCAAAGAGAGGAGAAAGCGCACGTCCTGCCCTTACACTGGGGAATACGACCGCGGCAGGTACGAGAACGGGAAACCGCAAAATCGAAGCTGTTAGCACTAACCTCTCGTGTCGACGTGTCAGACAGAAGAAAAAAACGAGGAAAAAAAAGGAAAGAAAACAAATTTCGCCAGGAAACGCATGCCACCGGTTTTAATAACGTGCGCGTGGTATGGCGTGCCTAACCGGCATTCCCGCCTTTTCGTGACTGTTAATTGGGCGCAGCTGCTGGCGTTAATTTTGAGGCGAAGGGCGAAAACGTACGAATAAGAACAACAACAAAAAAGAAAAGGGAGTTGATCCTTTCAAGCGTTTGCGGGAGAAGGCTGCAGGGCGGCAAACGTCGTACTTTGATCGCTCCAATTTCATCTTGTCGGAGCGCAGGCGGAAATTTTAAAGCGGCACGATAAAGGAGACACACAGACTGAAAGAGCAACCGCAGGGCGAACTGTCAGGGCGTATCTGGATATGCGGTCTTTCCTTCTCTCTCAAAAACTTCAGCACGCACACACTCACACACCAGACTCAGATGCAAGCGCTCATAAACTATTGCCTTTCCCTATAGGTCTACCCACTATCTTTTAATCACAGCCAGTCAGAGCTCGGCGTCCTGACGTCCCTGCAGAGAAAGAAAACGTACTTCCGCTCCGCATTAAAAAAAAAAAAATGTTTAGAATAGGGGGTTTGAACGCTTTGGGTCCAGCCAGAGCCGTATATGTAGAGAGTTTGGCCATTCATTGGGAAGAATAGGAGACAAATGAGGAGACGCCATTGGCCGAAAGCGGGCTGGGCGTGTTCCAGGGCGTCTTCACAAACTCGAATGTGGCCAACCAGGAGCCGGAAATAATACCCTGGCGGTGGTCGCGAGAAACGAAATTAATAAGTGCGTTGGAGTAACTCTCGGTGACTGAAAATATGGTACACGCGATGTTTCAATCGCAGTCATCCAAAATCATAAGGGAAAAGTGCGACTAGCGGAACGATCGCCATAATGCGTACGCCAGGCGCCGAGGGCCGGGAATCTGCCGTCCGAGCGGTCACACTCTGTCCGAGCAAAACAGAGTTCGAGCGGCGCATTCGTTTCTTACATCTTTCTGCATGATCATGATCGAAACATCACGTGCACCCTATTTTCAACCATAAGGGGTTACTACACTTCACTCTTACGCGCTTATTAAAACCATATACGAACATATACCTTTCATCAGAACTGTTTCTCGCTACCACCGGTAGGGGATTCTTTTCGGCTTCTGGTGGGTCAAGAGAGCATGCCAAGCCCACTTTCCGAGTCTGGTGCACACCCTGGCTCTGCCCGCACCTCCCATGGACCAAACTCTCTCTATACAAGGCTCTGCCTCAGACTAGCAGACTGCACTGGCTAAATTGCTCATCTACAGCTGAGAGACAAGCCGCCAGTTAAGGCAAGACTAATTTCAGGCTGTATAAAAATACAGACAAACAATCGGTCACCAGTCCCCCTAGCAGACTGCACGGGCTAAATTTCTGATCTACAGCGGAGCCACCGCTAACACCCATCGGGGCTCGCTAACTTCCCGCTATTTACGCAAACACACAATTACAATTTTCTATAAACCGTTTTCATATGACGCCCGTCACGTTAAAATACGACGAACAGACCGATCTCACCAGCCAGTTTGACTACGCCACCGCTGCCGCAATGCATCGAGGGAACTTTAGTCTTTCTGCACGTGCGACAACCTTGCTGGAGCTCTGCGCGTGTAAAGCACGAGACGGCACGAGCCCTCTCGTGCACTGCCGTTTGCCTCCTGTGAACTGAAGTTATGGCGGCGTCACGCATGCGCCGAACGCTTGGTGAGATCAGGTCTATTCTATAGCGCAGTCCAGTGAGCAAATAAGATAAATCGGTACCTGGCTCCCAACCCAGCTTCGTTGGAATTAAATGTGGCGGCGGACCAGAAAAGGCCGTCAGACCGAAGTGCTTCTAGCAGGTGCCGCCTTGAGAGTTTGTGCGTGTGGCGCGTGCCTTCCTCGCTTTCCGAGGCAGCGAACACGCACGCAGTGGGCTGTAAAGCTACACGCACTGCGGTATTTTGGAACGGTCTATTCGCGGTGAGAAGCTCGCACGGGCCGCTTCTGTTTTTTGCAACGATATGGGTAGTGCACCTGCCACCCACGCGCGGTTATGTTTCCATTTTCATAGTGTATAGAAGCTTGGCATTGCACGTGCTTGCACCAGAAGACGAATTTCATGTATCCTCACTCTGGGATGTGAAACAAAGAAGAAAAAAATTTCCCCAGGCGGCGATATTTCAAACTTCTCACCTCGAATATTATATACAACCAATAATGAATCACAATAAATAAATAAATAAATAAACATGGACGAAACACCAGAGAAATCGTTTCGGGGTAAGGATTTCGGATCGCAGAAATAAAACGAATGGTGCCCGATTAGTCAATGCCGAGGGGCCAATTTAGTGAGATACGGGGCGTTTCGAGTAATTAAGTCTTTAATTAGATTTGCGCAATTAACTTCTGGATTAGAACGAAAAAAAAATCTGTTGTACAAAGGAGAAAAATGCAGAGTGCAATCGCGAGCCACCAGATGAGTAAATTTTAGAAAGACCTGGAGGGTATACGTTTCACGTCTCGTGCTAGAATCGCACGGCTGGCAAAGCTAAAATGCAAATAACAAAGATAACAACAAAAAAAAAAAACGCGCGAGCGTTTTTGAATTTGAATGCGATTTCTGAACCCAGATAAACGAATTGATTGACTCTGGGTGATCCATGATGCCAAGCGTGTTACTAATTGGTGATATGTTTACTTTACTAACTAAAAATATAATTATCCTAAACGCTTCGTACACCCTTAGGGAGTTTTAGGAGATCGTTCCGACGACTCCGATAACGAGACCCGATGCTCTGCCGACGCCTTTGAGCACGCATCGTATCGTTTATCAGATATCGTTATCGGAGGTATCGGACCGAAATTCTCTTTGAGATAGGCCCTCTGAAAGCAACTAACACGGTACCAGCCTTAAGGCTCATGCACATTGCCCCATTTCCTTACGTTAAGTTACGCTACGAAATATTACGTTGAAATCACCGGGACCTCTGTGCTTCATATTAAGCGAGGCTACCAGTTCAAGGAGAAAGCATGACAAGCGACATTCGAGATGCGAATGTTTCGATGACTTCTACGTAACGTAACGTAAGAAAATGGGGCAGTGTGAGTAAGTCTTTACTCCCGCGTGATGCCTAGTTTTAGATGCTATAGCGTTTATTTTGTATATCTTCAGGGGTCCCCCATCATGCGACATGCATCCACTTCGGAGCCGAGTCACCGCTCTGTGGACGCCTGGACGGTGTCTGATGTTCAGCAGAGGAGAGCCACTCTGCCTGCTCGGGAGCACGTTCCACAAGACACTCGACACGGGGCCGGCTCACTAGAAACAGCGTCTCAGCTGATACCGGGGAAAGAGAGCCCTGTCAAAGCCAGCGCACGAGCCGAACGGGACTCAATTCGCGCCTCAAGACGCTCACGCGACCCCAGCCTTTGCGGTGCTTTCTTTCACACAGTCTCGGCTGAAACGCTTGTTTTTCGCAAGTCGGCCCAGGGGTGTCCAAACCCCATCGCGTGGTTCAAACCCGGCCCTCGAAGACATTCCGACCAGCCAGAAACAGGTCGCAGACTTTGCAATGGCGCCCGGCCCGCGGACCACTTCCAGACCGCGGAAATACAGGATACGAGAAAGAACGAGAGAAAAGTGCAAGGTTACGCGGGTCCTCTTGTCGTATTAGGTTCCTTACAATTTGTCATCAATAGCACCAGAATCCTAAGGCGGTGTTTCGTGTCTGTGTAACTACGTTGAAGTTGCTTGGCGGTCTCGTGTATGTGTCCTGTGTCATATATATAGCTGGTGGTAATCAGTTCCACCGTTTTACCTGCTCTGCTGCTCTGCGTGAATATGCAAATGTTTCCACGATTTATTTCGGATGAGTTTTCTGGGTTACAATTATTGTGCGCTATCATTATTATGTAAATAATAAATTTCCATAATGTTATATTTTTATTTGGACGCTAATTTCTATATGAACATGCATATATAAGATATGTTTTATTTTCGTTTTATTTTGTTTTTTCATATTCACTTATTCATCTTGCGGCCCCCGAAAAGTAGACAGGTCGCCATCCGGACCCTTAGCCACAAAGTTTGGTTACCCCTGCACTACACAAAGATTGCATCGAGAAGGCGGCCATTTTCTAAGTCCCCGGCCTTCGTCCTTTACGGTATGCTATTTAGTGTCGCGGCATTCGAAATAGTCATTGTGAAATCGGTAAGTGAAAACGATGCCAAAACCGAGATTTAAATATACCCGCGGTTTTCAGTGCCGTGACGTCAGTGACAGGCAGGCTTCCCAGCCGAGCATACAGTCACAAAAATGATCTATGCCGAGCATTTGTTTCCTGCTGCTGCATTGGTGCCGGAGCGAGCCTTCAAAGTACTCATTTGACACCATGAAACCGATTGTAATTAGTTGGGAACAAACTCTACACTTCAAAGAGTAAACCCCTGCCTGCCGCTGACATAATTTTTTTTTCTTTTGACCAGCAGAAGTTTTTTATTGTTAAAAACACGACGAGGACTAAAATTATAAATTCAATAACCTCGCGAGAAAAAAAATATATTTTGGCCTAATATTTAAGTCATTACCTCAGCGATGTTTTTTTTTTGTGTGTGTGTGTGTTTAGCGACCCCAAACAAATAAAAAAGCATATAAAAAAACCGCCGGCGTATCATTAAGGCAAACAGGAATGCGTTGTCCAAAGAGCGAGTAGTTGGTGTAAGCGGATCTTAGCCGTCAGGCAGTAAAACGCGAATGCACACGTCAAGCTCGGCAGCACCGAGGTGCCAGCAGGAAAAAGGGTCTATTTATTTGTTTCAATGTGACAGCTTCATATACATGGCTGGCACGTGCTAGTGCACCATGCTGGCGACCATTTCTACTGGGGTTTGCCACAAGAAAACAACAACAAAAAACTGATTTCGCGGCGCAAAATGTATGCTGCTGAAGGCAGGCTCACAGCAGCAAGACCACCTCAATGACACCTGATGTGACGTATGTGCGAGCCATCGTGTTCGCATTGGTCGCGCCGCGGCAAGGCCGTGGGAGAGAGTGCCAGCAACGGGGCGCAGGTGCAGCTGTTGGTTTGGCGTCATAGCACGCTCGACTCATGTCGCAGCGCCTCGCGAAGTGGAGGAAGAGGAGGTGTGCGATGCGTTAACACTTCCTCCCTCCCCTCCTCCTCCTCCTCTTACCCCCTGCGCAGCAGAACTGCGTATTAGCGCTATCCAGTGTTGTACAGAACGCGTTTTCTTTTTAGGAGGAACGGACGAACGCCGCCGTTCCATCTGGACATTAGGGCAACTGGAACGGGAACTCGTTACACTTTTTAAGGGAAGGGCAGGAGAAAAAAAGTTCATTTTTTTTTGTCTATATATATTGCAATTAATTTTTTTCGAATTTATTAGGCATTTAGGATCTTTTTTTATTTATCGACTATTTCAAATTTCCGGCTTCAACGGAGGGTTTGTGTCCGAGAGATGGTCGAAAACAAATAACTGGAACAAATGCGAGCGTAGCGACACGAAACGTATAGTTCGATGCGGATATTTTCATACGCTCGCTTTATTTTATCTACGGCTCATCCGGCACAATATTTCTATAAAATGTGCAAACTGTAACGTGAAGGTAACGACGCGTTTCAGTCTTGGAAAAGTAAGGAGAACACGTTCCTTTCGAACCACTGAAACTTGTAACGGGAACTGGTTCCAAGGCTGAGAACGAAGAAGGAACCATCTTTCGTTCCTTTTTTGATGAAACGTGTACTACAACAGTGGTGCTATCGCACTTTCCTCGCATTTGACCGAATGTCTAAGTCAGGCGATCTTTTTTTCTCTCGAATCGTCTATGCCCGTTTTCGTTTGGACAGAAAGCAGAAAAGAGACAAACAAAATAGACTGCACAAAAACAAAAACGCAAAAACAAACAAAACAAGGAAAGGGATTTTTCGACCGCACCAAATATATTTCGACCATCTGCGACGACCGAGAACGGGAAACGGGCGGAGTTTTTCATTCGATGAAATAAAATAAACAAGGAAACAAACAAAATATAGTAGAATTTTTTTCATGAAAGAGTTTGATAAAGGAGCCGGAGGTCAAAAGAAAAAAGGAGACAGAGCCGTTTCCACGCGTCATTTCAGACCACGCTGTGCTGGCACTGGAAACACGAAATAAACTACGACACAAACAAAGCAGAGCAACAAACACCAAAATAAAAAATATAAAAATATATTGCACCGAAAAATGGCAAACAAAAACAGACAGAACGCAGAAACGCTTCCCCGCAGGCGAGATACGAATCCGCGACCAGCGCAATAATATAAACCCAAAACAAAAGGCGCGACAGAAAAACTGGCTTTAAAATTATTGGCCTCCCCGAAACCAGTAAAAAATAAATAAATAAAGGGGTTTACTCAAAAGGAAGATAGATGAACGCATTGACTAGGATGGGACAAGCGAGCTAACAAAGCAACACGCTCCAACTGAAACAATATCCAAAACAAACAACAACAACAACAAAAAAGAAAACACGAGCACCAGAATTTCGCACACGCAGCATCCGCAAGCCAAAACCCCAGTGACAAACGGATGATGCGTACACAAAGACAGTCCCAAGGAACACAGTCTGCACTCCGTTTCAGCTCACGATTGGGCCGCGGCGGTACGCTACGGCCATATCTCGTCCAATCGGACGCTCTAAAGGAAACACGTGACCGCGCGCTCAGCCGGTCGGTGCGCCCTCCGTCCCGAAGGACACGTGACGTTCACGCGGGATCGGATTGGCTGGGGATGGCTCGTATACCGGCCGTTGCGTTCTCTCTCCCGGCGAAACGGGATCGGGAAGCCCTTCCCCCATAACTCAATACAGAAATGGCTCGATGAAACAGAAACGGGGAGAGATATGCGTGGCAGCCTATATATAGTCTCCGGTCACGCAACCCGCATGCGGTCTTGGGATTACGCCCGAAATTGAGAATGCGGCCGAAATATGCGGCGGCCGAACTAGACTCCCCGCCCACATTCGACTCCTCCGGTGCTCCCCCTGAAATATGACGCGTCATTCTGCTCGTCTCTGAGTACGCGGAGAGAGGTCGGAAAAAAAGTAAGACTTCTCGAGTTCGCTTCTATTTTGCTACTACCTTCTTTTTTTGTCTGTGCGTATGTTTTGCGGGAAACGTTTCTTCTTATCAAACAAATACAAAGAAAAAAACTGGCGGTGTCGGGTGTCTGGGATCGAATGTGGAAGAGAGAAAAACAGAAAGAGAGAGCGTGAGTGGAGTAGCACTTTGCGACTTTAAGAGAACTCTGACACCTCCAAAAATAGAGCATTTTCTCACGCGAGAAGAGTGCGCTGTGGCGTAGGATCGGCAAGAGGGGCCCCGCCCACATCGAGCGAAGCTCCGCCCAAGCAGAAAAGGGCTCGTGTGTCAGCTTCCCTTTTCTATAAGCACTGATAAGGTGAAGAACGGCAGAAGGGTCTGTCAGTTGTGCCGCCTCCAGTGCCTTTCGTAGGAATCTTATTCTCGGCTGACGGTAACATTTTTCCATCTCTCTCTCTCTCTCTCTCTCTCTCTCTCTCTCCCCCCCCCCACACACACACACACACACACACACACACACACACACACACACACACACACACACACACACACACACACAAAAAAAAGGCCCGCTCTAGAGCGCTTGATTACAGTCACCAACATAATGAAAACGGCAGGACGTGTCTTTCGAACGCCCGGTTTCCGGCAAGCGATCCACGCCTTCCGTCGTGCGAGACGAAGCTCCTCTTCGTAAAAACTGCGACGAAGAATTCTTCCAGTTCCAGCAATGCGAACTTTAACGATGCAACGTATCTCTCCGAGTCAAAAGGAACCCGTTTCCATGGAAAAGGTATACAAAGTATGCCTATATGCAACAAAAAGAAAATCTGGAAGTACCCTTCTATAAAATTTAAAGCATACTTCTATGATACCGAAAGTTTAATCCTACGAAACGAAGAAGTTTACTTCGTAAAGTAGACAAAGTATATTTCCAGTATATATGCCTTATATCAGGACTGAAATGAAGTAGAAGCAGCAGAGTCCATACACTAGCGCAGTGCAACACACACACACACACACACACACACACACACACACACACACACACGCACACACACACACACACACACACGAGATAGGTTAGTAAAAATACTTGACACGCTGGAAGTATATTTCAGTACACTCGAAATATACTTCAAGAGATCTTTTGATTCATAAACCTGCCCAATTACGATATGTCTACGCCAATTTTCACCTCTAGAAAAAAAGCAAGTTTTGCGCAGTGTTCATACGCGGCGCGAAGTAGTTCTCTCGAGATTTGGTTGTCGGAGGCAAAATCGATGCTTTTGGCGTTTGGAACGTGTATGTCTTAATAAGATAACACATATCTAATCTAAAATTTACTAACATATATCTTAATTATCAACAAAAAGGGGGAAATTAGTAATCCTCCGCGAGGAACCGGACCTCTTTTATTACGGTTCTTAAAATAAAAAAAGGGTATCACCTTTTTTTTTTTCGGCTAAGAAAAACGTTTTGTGCGAGATCGGCTTTAAGTAATAAATGCCAGAGGTCGGTGATACCCACGGACAAAAGAAAAATAACACACGAGTGACCTGGAAGCCTCACGTTTCCCAGACAAGCGACGACAAAAGGCACTGACCACGCATCGGCGACCCCCGATTCCAACCATTGCACGACTGTTACTTGTGTAAACCCTTATTGCAACGTTCGCCCGCACTGGGCGCCCTTCCCTCCCCCGTAAAAACAATCCCCGGAACAGGATGCGTTTCAACAAACCCCGACATTGTTGATCCACGGAAGGCAGGGCCGTGTTTCCCGTTTTCGTTGCGACTTGATACCGCGCTTCACTCCGTTGGGTGCACCGCGGCGAGCGTTACGAGGCGTCCGGACCAATCAGACCCCGCGAGCTCGTGACGTCATCTCGGGACCATACGCAGTGATACGTAGAGCGGCAGGTCACGTGGCGTTTGGCTTCGGCAGTGGATTGGCTCGGCCCCTTCGTAGCACTCGCTCGTGGCACGTCTTAGTGCAGAACGGAGCGCGCTCGTCGTCGTTTTCGGCCAATCCAACTCGAAGATACCGGAGCTCAGTCTGTTTACGAAGTTGCGGCCAACGGGTAAACGGTCGTATTTGCCCTCGAGGCTCAAACACAGAACGTCGAAAAGCCAAAAAATAAAAGAAAAGGAGGATAAAACACGAACAAAAAAATGAGAAAAAAAACAAACAAAGATAGCACAAGAAAGAATTCAGACAACGCCCAAAAAGGGGGAAAAGAAAATCAGACGAGCGCAGTGGGATCCGGCCACGGGAGAGTTAAAGTCAGCGTCTAGACTCTAGAAATAAAAAAAACGACGCCAACTAAAAAAAAAAAATAGAAATTTGAAACTGAGGTAAACAACAACCGAGTACCCGGAAGGAAGAAAACCCAAAAATTAAAAATAAAAGTCATGACAACTAGGCGAACTTTGCTATGCCCTACCATCTCGGCGGGAGCAAAAAGGTCTCAAGGAAACGCATACGCACGTCCGGGACACACGAGAAACGCTGACAGAGAGGTCTGTTTCTTCCTCAAAAGCTCCAGCGAGTTCCCTACTATTTCCCGTACTTTTCCTTCTATGTCTCCTTACTTCCCTCCTGTCACGTATCTTTCTAGACTCCGAAAACCCTACTTCTGCATAAAGTATCTTTTCCCCAGACCTCTGCACTATTCCTTATTTCTCAAAATCTTTTCCCTGTAAGCTATTCAATCAAGCTGTTCCTACATCCTGGTCCGGAGCCACGAACTCTGCACACAAGTTAAGGTTACCTATTTCTTTCTCCATCATTTCTGAATATTGTTCCTTGAGCTTTCCCTAGTTTTCCCCATTTTCCGTCACACAGCAATCCCTCCTCCAATGCGATACCTTTTCCCCATACTTGTTTCTTGCCCTCCCTAGCCTTTAGACCTCGTTTCCCTCTAATTACTTCCAGACCCCGTTTCACTTGATGGTACACAGCAGCGAATGCTACAAGCCATCCCAGCCAATAAAGAGTCGCCCCGGACGTTCTCGCTGCAGCCCTTCCCGAAGATCACGTGACACTCACACGGCAATGGATCGGCTTCCAATGGCTCGCAGCGTCCCCGGCGGACCATCGTAAGGCGAAACGGAATATAAAGCTTCCCTATAGCTTCACCCGGGCCCCAAACACTGTAATCCCGTCTCTAGCATAAAGATCCTTTCGGCTTCCTCGTTCACCCCTACTTTCCCTAATCTTTCCTTCTCGCCATCGTCCGATTTCGCCCCACATTCCCGGGAACCCAACGCTGCACCGCACACGGCCGACGCGAGGTCGCAACCCGGGGATTTACTCGCTCCCCAAACTCCTAGACCTGTCCCGGCCGTCTAAGCCAGGTCGGAGAACGCACGAGCGTGGGGAAAGAGGGCAACAGGAAATCCCTACAACCCAATGCAAATTGTATGTGTCTCCCCTTCTTCACCATTTTTTTCTCCCGTTGCCGTCTGTTTTCGGGTTCCCCTGCAGCGTCTGGTTTCGAGAGTTCCATGGGTCTCATTTCAGCCGCGCTCGATTATTTGTTGGCCCCGCGCGTAGAAAGTGCATGAGTCTGTATACGTTCGGATTTTCGTGTTCGTGTCTATGCGATGAGTCCGGACGCGTTGTGTGAGTGTGAGCGCGTGTCTGTGTGCTCGAGCAATGCCACCTTGAAGACTAAGGACTGTGCGTGACGTCATCGTTAGTGGCTCCCCGACCCGCCCGAACCGCCAAACACGATGAAGATAGACGACAGACGCCGCAAAAGCTGCAGACGCGTCCGTCTTGGCGTCGACGCGTGTTAGCGTCGCGCTAGTTGCAAGCCGGTGCGAGACCACGCTGTCGGAGACACTAACGCACAGCCAGGCGGCGCTGCTTTAACCTTGACGACGAAAATCTAAACTAAAAAATACGAGAAAAAAAAGGAATTGCGAGTCTTTTAGAAATAACGTGCTCCATACTTTGATGCAATTATTTCCCCTGCCTCAATATATCTCGGCGGTATAATGGCAGACTCTCGATCGAGAAGGCAGACTATACCGTTTCAACCGGCCATCATATCTATATCCTCACCAAACGATCAGAATCTAGACGAAGAGCTCGAGATATAGCACACTTTACAAGAGATTCCGCAGCTTAAAGTTTTATCGGCCTGGAAACCGACAATTCGCATTCCCGCCTGCCCTTTGCCTAAAGCCGGACTTGTCGTTTTCGTCGTACCTTTTACTAACACGTTGCCTCCACTCCCTTTCCCATCGAAAGGGAGAGAAATCATCCCCGTTTCCCTATGGGGAAAGCCCAGTCGAGACAACGAATCGTCCCGGCGAGGATCAGCTATTTCCAAAACTTTACTATCACACATTTCAATGGACCTTTTTCCATGAAGCGTACGGTCACCTTTTCCCCGTGGGTTTTTGCTTCCGGATGTCACCGTTCTCGGAGGGCACCGTCCCCGCACGACCAACATATATTCAGCAGCAATATTCGTTTTTTTTTTCGGCGACTCTTTTTTGAGTGGCGGTAGTATGAAAAACAAAAAGCAATGAAAATCGACAGAACGGCACAATGGTAACCTGTGCTAACGGGGAGAGGCATGTTTAGCTGCCGTTCATTTTAAATCCGCAGACAACCCCAGACGGCGCTCGTCACTTGAAAAATGCAGGAAAATGTAGAAAAATGTAGGGTGCCTACATGTCTGTCTGTCTCAGGGTGAAGACATCCATTGTTACCCTGACTGTGCCAGCGCGTGACGCTCTCGCGCACTCGGTGCATGACTTGGGCTGTAAAATGGCGTCTACGCATTAGCCAAACCTATGCGCTCGAGCTGAGTGACACCGGATTGCGCGCACTTCAAAATGCATAAAAAAACGATTGGGCGGAAAAATGGCTGAGATGTCACCACTCAAGCAAAAGCGCGCGTGTGTATGAAGGCACTCTAGAAAAATGTTCATTACCTTATCACCTGAAAGCTGTGAACACGGGGGCTGTCGTGCGCTTATGATGACGAAGAAAGAAAGAAAAAAATTAATGAAAGCCGTTTACAACTCCCTGTAACGCCGAATTAGAGCGCAGCTCTTGCGGAGGAGGAGGGGAAGGGTACTGAGGGGAGGGTATGCCCCTCCTTCCTCCTCCTCATCCTGCCTGCTACTCCTTCCTCCGAGCGCCGTCGCCGTTGGGGTAACCGTGAGGTCACGTGACCCTCGTGACGTCACGTGACCCTCGGGACCTCACGGGGGTCACGTGACGTCACCCTGGTCACGTGACCTCACGGGGGTTACGGCGACGGCGACGCCGCTCTAGCCGGAAACGGGCGCCGAAGAGCTGCGCTCTAAAAAAGAAATAGAAAGAGAGGGATCCTCAGCGCTGCCGAATAAGATTTTGCGGGTCAGATCTTAAGTCTCCAACCACCGGTCCGGCTTCGACGGCGGGCATTTGCAACGGGTCGTATCCCGTACGCTCCAATCTCAGAAAGGTCGACATTTCTCGACGTTGTGCGAGTTTATATGTTTGTCGGCGTTGTCTACGCGAGGGCAACTCGTCGGGGATCAGACGGTGGGGGGCGGCGGCGGCAGCGTGCTTTTTCTCAATTCTCGTGAGAGCTCGTCGTCCGCGAGGTTCTTTATTTACGTGACCGCGGAGCACGACCGAGGGATTAGGGAAATGGAACGGAACGACATTGCGGAGCAGGGATTTAGAAAGAAAAAAAAAAAAGGGGGGGGAGGAACCGTTGGTATCCCCGCAGGTCGTAGTGATGTACAACGCTGGGCGGGTCAAAGAGACAATGCAACAGAGACCGCTGCACGTTTGCTACCTTCTCTGTGTTCTAAGAAATTCGATTTTATTTTTAATTAATTTTTTTAGGAGGCAAAAAAAAAAGGAAAAAGGGGCGGGGGGGGGGTGGAGGGGGGCTGGTGGGACGCCTCATGACGATGCACCGGGAGCGTTCCTTGGCGAGGCCATCCTAATTGGACCCTATGGCTTACTTTGAGTGGCAATAATATATGCTGCAATTTCAAGGCATATAGCTTGAAACGTCTGTAGAGCGAATATCTGCATTTGTATTTATTCATTTATGAATACTACTAATCCTCGTGTTAGGATTTTAGTAGGGTGGTTACAAATGCAGATGCTTCACCGCAGTGAGATATAGAAATTGGTGTACAGTCGGCACGGAATGAAACGCGAACAAGGAGCGCATGGTTTTCGACCCACGCTGAGTCACCTAGAGACGCAACACCAAAGGTTTGGATGCACTGAGCAAGAGTCTAACACATCGAAGGAGGAGCCATCTTCTTGCAGCTACCATCTGGTTCAGGTGGTGCAGCATCTAGCGAAAACCATGCCCCACTGTTCGCGTTTCATTCCGTGCAGACTGTACATGGTTAACGTAGCCTAAACAGAAGAAGACTGTTAGACATTACATACTTTTTTATTACAGACTTTACATATCAGTACACATTACAGACCTTACATATCAGTACACATTACAGACTTTACATATCAGTACACAGCAGATAAGAAAATCATTCATTACGCCAGGAGCGCGTCTCCATCATTCATAAGTTGCGGTAGTGAGCTCGCGCGGACAGCATGCATGTTCTGGCGGCTTAACCACTCTTCGATGGCAAGAGAAAAAAAAATTGAAGCAATTATTTTTTGGTGGGAAATTGTTTAAATAGTTTCCCACGGTTTGAACGGGTCGTTCTCCTGTCATTAGCAGTAAGGTATTTATACTTCTTTGTGTTAGTCATATTATTAGCAATTTGGAATAATAATTTTAGTCTGGAGAGCTTGGCTCTTAGCCTAAAGAGCTTGGCTCTTTTTTTTTTTTCGAGTGATTGGATTCCTATATATCTGCCGCTAAGTGGTCTATGCGAGTCCTACAAGCTTAGCCACTTGAAAGAGAACCCTGTCAACTAAGATCCGTCACTGCGGCATGGGCATATCCTGATAAGATTTATTTTAAACTTAAATGCAATGCCATCTCCGCCGAATCCTGGCGCAGTGAAAACTGGGAAACTGAAGAGGCCATGCATCACGAACGTAAAACCTCCCGTTGGGTCTGTCCGGGCATGGTGTTACTGCAGGTATAATCCGGTGGCTATTTGTCGGCGTTCAATTCTTTCAGAGGATGTTTCGGTGGCATCACAAAAGCCGATACCACAGTCGACGATGATCACCGAGAGTTTTAATCAAGAACTCAAGAACGCCACCTCGCGGGTGCAATTTTACTGAAACAGTCCACAGCGGGGGCAACGAAACGGGAACACGATGCTTTGCCGGTCGGCGAAACGCCGGCACACTGAGAATGGCGTTTCATTTTTTTTTGTCTTTTTCTGCGAGGTTCCCCAAATTGGATGGACGCTCATTGTTCATATCCCTAAAAGGACACTAGAGAAAGAAGAAGAAAAAAATGAGGAAGGGCGCAATAAAGGGCAGTCGTTTCGGGAACATAATGAGAATAAAAAGAAAGAGGCCCTCGATACATCCTCGTTTTTAGGACGTATAAATAATAGCTCTCAACAATGGGCCCCATTCCGAGCACACAACCAAAGGCCCAAACCGACGCGGGCAGTGCACAAAGGAACACAAAGAGACAAAAGAGACCCGCGGACTGTGGCAGGAGCTCAGTGTATCGTAACGTTGATTTATACTTTATAGAAACATGTATCGTTCTTTCAAAGGCATATATCCATCTTCTCTTTCCCGATTCGGGAACGTTGTGCCCGATCTTCGCTCTACCTTTTACTGAGAAAGAGAGAGAAGTTCCTTTTTTGTCCCGTCTCCGTCTGCCTATAGCTTCTATGTATTTGGGGGCGTCGATCACTTATTCACGCCGCGCGCTTCCATACGAATCGTACTGACGGGACAGCACCAGGCTTTCTAGGGAAAAACAAATGGGGACGGGAGTGCGTACTGATTTATGACGCGCAGCATTTACTAAGGCAGTGTGTGCGGGGAACACAGGCATTCCTGTTCAACAGCTACAGGGAAAAGAAAAAAGAACGAAATCTAAGATACTAAAACTAAAGAAAGAAAGAAACAAACGAAAATGGTGGAAGGTAGCAGGTTTTCCGTTGCGAGAACACGGCGGAAAAGGTGAACTCGGTTCCCGAATCAAAACATCGTCAACAATGCATGACTGAAAAAGGTCTACGAAAGAGTTAGCGTAGCGCTTTAATGATGACATAGTTCTCCTGGTGTTTTAAAAATTTCTTATCTAGTCCGACGGGGGTCGGGCAATTTGTTTTCTAATTTATTTACCGTTGCTTGTGACGATAAAGTACGATCTAAGCTCATATAATAAACAAAATAAAAGAGAATATTCCACACCAAGCGCCACGAAGGGTTTAAAGGGGCATGCAACGATATTCAATTGGAATGATTTTTCACTTGCACTCGAGCTTAACTGGCACCAGTGGGACTCAAAGATACTCGCACGAAACTCCATTGGCCAAAAAAATCTTTTGTTGCGGTGTTACTTCAAGAACAAAGGGAGTGTTTCCGTTCAATCTCTCCTTCGCTAAGCTTGATGGTGTAGCTTGGCTGTCGCACTACCGCCCAGTGACGATATTTGAATGTGGCTCATAGATTGGACCCGAGCATTGCGTGGACACTCGATTTGGGCTCGTGATAATCGATGGCTCGAGAAGCATTCGGGTAGTGGCCCGTGTCCAATCGCGGCAATGGCGACAATAGCGCGAACCATAACAATGTTTGGAACTCAGCGCGTGTCCTATGCCTTGCCAACCCCAGCGCGTAGTTGTGATCAACGTTGGCGGCATATAACCGGCTCCAGATCACGTGGCCGCTTGTTCTGGCTGCGAGTTGAAGGGGTGAACGCTGCTTGTTTTTCTTTAATTTTTTTTCTGCGACTTCGATTGCGTGTGGTGAAAAACGAACGGGTGTTTCACACGTCATTATCACCAGGGATCAGTTCTAATCGGTATTTGCGCAAAGTACAAAAATCGTTGCAACACCCCTTTAAACATCATGATTAATACACACCAGCTCGCCTGCACGTTGACCCTTTTTTTACAGCGGAGCTGTTCAGGACTAGTTTCCCGAGTATCGTGTCCGCCAGCAAACAAATGATGACACAAGACTCTGGACAGCTACCGCCATCTATGAGCGACAGCGGCAACCAGACAACCGGCTTGCCGGTTGTCTGGTTGCCGCTGTCGCTCATAGATGGCGGTAACCTTCGAGCCTTTCCACTCTGGCTTGCCGACTTGCGGCCGGCCATTACTTCATTCCCACCATAGTACAGCTTCGCTGGTCCTCCTTCTTCACCAGAGTGGAAAGGCTGAAAGTTGTTTCTTCATATAAACAATATTTGTTGAAATCAAGAAAAACATTTCTCGGTCTTGTTAAAGAACTCAACTTAGCACACTTACGACGCGCGCTTACGTCCATTCTTATACCCTAACACCGCCTAAAGCTCCTCATAAAGCGTACATAACCACGGCCCCTCATAACCGAGAGGAAGGGATCGAGCGGCCGTGGTGTAACAGACCCGCGGTCACCGATTCCCATCACAAACAAACAAACGTTTTCAAACCAACGAGTCAGAAGAGACTCCGACTCGAGTCCGACGAGGACAACACGTAATAACGATCCGGCGCACTCGAGAGCCTTCTTAATCATCGTGATGAACGTCCGACGCGCTGGCCTCCCGCTCGTATCCGTGATGAATGATTTTTGACAGAGTGCGTCGAGACGTTAACGGCCTGCGCGCTTTGCGGCCTCCTTCGAGACGTCGGAGCCCCATTTATTTGAGGACGTCCTCCCACCCACCCTCGCGAAATGATAGCGGACCTTAGAGCGCAGGGAAGGCGACGGTGAGCGATGGCTGCCACGATGTAAGTCAAAAGTTGGCTTCGGACGCGGGTTCGTCGAAGGAGGTACATAGAATCACTTTTGCGGAGAACCCGGCCATATAGACTACGAGAAAGGGACCGACCATGTTGTTAGGAAGAGGCCTATAATTTGATTCCGTTTTTGGGAGCATGGCCCTCGCGAAATTCCAAAACATCTATAAAAAAAAAATACAGCTCGGAAGTTACGACAATGTCAAAAGACGACAGCAACAACGACGACTGAAATAAAGTGGCACACTCACGACGGGATCAGGAAACCGGAGGAAACATATGAAAGGCTCCGCTTTCGCAACTTTTATTTTCGTATTTTGTAGGTTTCGTTTCGTTCTCCTAAATGTCGCTCAACTCCCCTAAGTAGTTTGCCGTGTCCTTTGTCACAAAGAAAGAAAAAGCGTTCATATAAAATGCCTACGATCTTTCAAACAAAGCCATTCTGAATAAGATGGGAAAGAGTATCATACTTTGGAAACATGATAAGGGCGAAAACCATCCGGAGAGGGTTAAAGGGTCGGTGCAACGATCTTTGTACCTTGCGTAAATACCACTTAGAATGAATCACCAACACGCGTTAATTTGTCCCCGTACAATGCTAATCTAAAAACAGAAAGAGCAGCGTTTTCTTTTTTTTATTTTGCAGCTAGAACAAGCGGCCACGTGACCTGGAGCCGATATATGCTGCCAATGTTCATTATATCCACGCGCTGGGGTTGGCTAAGCACAGCACACGCGCTGAGTTTCAGACATCGTTAAGCTACTTATACGTCATACAAGAGACAGTCTGCACACAGATTCGAACGTTACTCACCGCGAGGTCCGTGCTTCGAATGCCGCATGGCAATGAGTTCAAGGAGGAAACTTGGGCACGCGGCATTCGAACCATGCATATCGCCGTGACTCGTGTTTGCAGACTGTCTTTTGTATCATGTATACGAGCAGTGTGACCCCGGATTTGGGGTTGGGCTACTGTCGTCATTCAAGCGGTTAAGCACGAGCACGGTGGAAGAAATACATTTAGGTGATGACTCTCTGTCTCACACGGCGACCACATTATGTTCAACGCGCGAGCGCGCTTCATGCGCGCGGGGATAGATGGCGCCCAAGTTTAGAGGGGCTTGTGAAGGCTTGTACAGAGGGCTTGTGCAGGAAATTATGACTTCTTTACTCGGTCCCTGTGTACTGTGTACTGAAATGATGGATTTATGTTGGCGCACTGGCACTGACTGCCTTTTCCCCCGTGCGGTTCTTGTTTTTTTTAAACGAGAAAATTCCGATGATTACTTAACGTGACAGAACTACTCGTATAAATATAAAACTTCCCGGCATAACCTACTGGGCCTTCAATAATTTAGAGTAATTTAGAGTAAACAGCTGGGTCGCGCTCGCATGTTTTGTCAAACAGCATGTTTGGTAACAGTTCCGTAAATTGTTTACACACATTGCGTGGCTTTATAGGAGGTCGGGTGATTTTTTCCACCCTGCTTCTGTCTTCTTATTGAATAAAATAAATTCTAATAATGTTACATAGTGGGGCCAAAATAATTCTTTACATACGCATAAAGGTTATAGCATTACAAGCAAGCAAAATTGTTGTGTGT
Source organism: Ixodes ricinus (assembly GCA_037355805.1). Taxonomy (NCBI): domain Eukaryota; kingdom Metazoa; phylum Arthropoda; class Arachnida; order Ixodida; family Ixodidae; genus Ixodes; species Ixodes ricinus. Next base: position 203,998 of record JAZHYW010037016.1, read on the forward strand.
ATGTTTATACAGCCGGAAGTTAGTCTGCCTCAGAGGGCGTCTGGTGTCTCAACTGTAGATGAGTAATTTAGCCAGTGCGGTACAACCGCTAACCTGGGGTCTTTAACGTGCACCAACATACAAACCTTGAGAGCAGAAAAAAAAATTATATTTATGATGACATAGTGACTGAAATGATGACACAGTATGGTGACATACTGACAGACGTGATGACACAGTGACTGAAAGTCAAACAATAGTAGCGGTTATAGGACATAAATCACTTTTCATCTGTGAAAAAAGACCTAACAAATATTTTCCCTTTAAAATGTACACAAAAGCAGAATTCACTGCATACTACCAAAGAACGCAATCTCCTACATCCTGTGTTTCTCGCCCATGCTCTTAAACTAAGACGACCGCTGCTTTGCTGAGTTCTTCTTTTCTTGAGCTTGTTTGTTCGTACTCATGGTAATATGCTGACAGTGTTGTCGCATTCGCATGCTGAAGTAGTAGTGGAGCAACTGGCCAACTGTTTCTTCTTTGTGTTCAGCGCATGGAAACGTTATTGTGCATGTGTCAAGAACACTGTCGATTGTGTCCCAGGAAACAGTCTGGTGGCTTTTATTTGCCACGAAGAACTGTTCCGCTTTCTTCAGTAGCTGGAAAGGTTCTTGTTGGGGTGTAGAAGGCCTCCTCTGTTCTTCACGTTTGTCAGTGCTGCTTCAGCAGAAGTGTTTTTGTCGATGCTGAAAGCGGATCGGCATGCAGGGCAGCGTGTACCTTTTTTCATTTTCACACTCAAAAACCCAGTTACACAATATAGAATGCAGTCCACAGCCTTGGTTTCTTCAGCATTTTCTGTCCAGACATCTTCGCATTCCCAGTCTTCGATAGAAATTAGACTGTGAACTTGGTCTTCACTTCGTCAACGAGATGAGGAGACTAGGTAGTAACTTGCGATCGGCCCTTGGGATTGCACGACGCCACTGCTCCAGGCGAACGTCATTCGATGGAGCTTTCAAGCCAAGCGACACTGCGTTCTGCCGGTACAGTTCCTGGTACCGCCGAATTGCAGTCTGTGGAACAGCAAAGCATCGTCTTTCTTTATCCTTATAGCATAACTTCTTCTTTGGGTTAAGGCTCACCTTCGTGCACGATGGTGGCACCTTTGATCGACACAGCACCAAAGCAAAACATGAGTCGAGCCACTGGCCGTACACCACCACCACACCACGAAAAAGGCGAGCAAGCTACAACCCCGAAACCGTGGCCGCCGAGGAGAGACCTCATACCCACGGTGATCACACCTCAGCGCCCTCCGCGGCGGCGCGGAAGTAACTATACTTCGTTTCACCTTATGTTGTACCATGTACCGCAGCGAAGGCTGGACGCGCGAGCTCATAGCGTTGGCAGCTGCTCTTAAGTCACGAGAGCTTGTGCCGCCGATATGTGCCCCAGAGCAAGGAGCTCGAGCTTGTAGCCTTTCCTGCGGTACATCATAAGGTGAAACAGAGTATACTCCTGGTTCGATGCCAGCTCCGAACACGATCTGGTCGCTCGCTCCTCGCGGGAAGAGCGGCCAGAGTCACCACCTAAATGTATTTCTTCCACCGTGGGCACGAGCAACTACCAGAATGTTTGTCGAGCCATTGATTATCGCGAGCCCAAATCGAGTACTTTCGCAACGCTCGGGTACAATCTATGAGCCGCATCCAAATATCGTCACTGGGGGACACTGCGACCTCCAAAATACGTCACTGAGTTTTGCGAAAAAGAGATTGAAAGAAAACGCTCGCTTTTATCCTTGGAATTACACCGCACAAAAGAGGTTTCTTGGTCAAGGGCGTTCAGTGAGAGTATACTTGAATGACACTAGCGCCAGTATAAACTCGTGTAAAGTAAAAAAAAAAAAATTCCAACAGAATATTGTTGTAGCGCGTTTTGGGGTATAGTAATTTATAAATGGGGACATTTAGCTAACCATTACCACGTTCCGCGTACCCCACTACAGGAGCGTTTGAAGCATGTTTGTAGCGCGCGCCCCACGGTCACGATATCACCCACGCGCGCAGTTAAAAGCATGCTTCAAAGGCTCCGGTAGTGCGGCCTGCGGAACACAGTAACGGTTTGCTAAAAGTCTCTATTAAATACTTTCAGCAAACCGTTACCGTGCTACCGCCACAGTGGGCACGACTGCGCAGCGCGAACGTATATACCGTTCAAATCCCGCAAAAACTTGATTTTAGCATACCAGGGACACGTATACCGTTGGTACCGGAGCTTCACTGGATCACACCCATGGTGACAAAAGTTGAAGACAATAGATAATGTATTAAAAAAAATGGTGGGGCAATAAAGTTGATAAAACTAAGGATCGGCATAAACCGGTTCCTGATACTCAAGGACAGTGTTTCTTGGCAATGCAATCAAAGCTATGGTAGTACTTGAGGTCGCGCACCCTGGGCACCGCTCAAATCTAAGTGCGTACCCCTTTATTTCATCTGATAAGCCATGAAAAGCTGCCCCCGAGTTGCTAGCATCGATATCGTGCTCACAGCGGCATGGCCTCTGACATTTTTCTCGCGTTGGCTGCGTTGGCTGCACTCCTCAGGTGATTGCATTTGCGCGGTGGAGACTGTTACTGCGGGGCGCTTGGTGGCGCTTGCAACGAAACTTTAAAGAAACCAAACGCTTTAAACTAAACGATACAAAGAAATAGCCTCGAATTATCATCATCACCATTATCGTCGGTCTACGGAACTTAGGAGCAGCTCGCGATGAACACAGGGCCGCCGCGGTAGCACGATAAGGCGACCACGGTATAGAGCGTTTCAGTCACGTGACGCCGGTACGAGTCGCGCATGCGCAGTCGGGCCCACGGTAACGGTAGTACGCTAACGGTACACTTTGCTGAAAGTTTCTATTAACAAAATCTCGAGACGGGGGACAACATGTAAACACATGACCTTATGGCGAGTGTGTTGTACTGTGTGCGTGGTGTTTTCATTTATTAAAGACTTGAGCGTGTTGGTGATCTACATTGACTTAAAACGAAAGAAACACACAAGAGGACGAAACAGACGATACAGCTTTCGAAAGCTGTGTCGTCTATTTCGTCCTCTTGTGTGTTTTCATTCTCGCGCTTTCGTTTACTTGTTACACTTGACACAAGAGTGACAAGTGTATACGACCGCACGCAACCCTTCCGACCCAGTAGCTTTGTCCCGTGTGTCGGGCTGAAATGGCTGAGCGTTGAGGACCACTTTCGACCAAACGTGCCGAGAATCTCCGTAGAGATCTAAGATCCGCCCTTTCAACGATGAAGCCGATATGTCCCCAACGAAGAGAGCGATTTAGGGGCAACATTTCTTCGAAACAAAGAAAACCAATAAATGCATTATTACATTAGGTGATTAACGACACCAACCAAAAAAATAAAATAAAAGCGAAAAGTTGCGGGAAGCCTGCCGGTTTAATATGGCGTCCCCCGTCGCCGCACTTTAGGGAAACGTACGTTTCCCCAAGAGACAAAGAAAAAGGGAGAGAAAGGAGGAGGGGGGGGGGGAAGGCGCCTTCAGCAAAGTAAGGGGGCCGCGTCCCTAGGGCCCGTTTAATGAAAAGAAGTCCCCATAAACGGGCTTCATAAAAGCGGGCTGCCAGACCCACTTCCCTAAGGAGAGCGTATAAAACAAAACAAGGAAAAATACCACAAAACTTGCGACCAACGGAACGAACGGGTTACTTCTCGAAACAAGGCGTCGCGCCGTTAACCGAACAAAAACAAGGACACACACACAAAAAAATAATAATAATAACACAGAAATGGGGACGAATTGGGGAAAGAAAGGGTGGAAGAAGAAAACGCGGTCTCGCTCATTTGCATACAACGAGGAAAAGGGTCCCATTACACACTCGCGCTGCAACAACGTCGCGCCCGAAAAGGAACAGCAAGGCAGACCGCGTTCTCATGTGCGGTAGCAGCTGGCTCCTAGGGAGAATAGAAGCCGCGAGTCCGCAGCGACCGCCAGATGGCGACCGCGGAAGCAGCGCTGGCTGCTGACGTCAAACCGGGCATCTTTTTCCTTTCGAGAACGTCTTTAGATCGAGCATATTTTCTATCCCCGTGGGACGCATGCTTGCTCGCTTCCTTGGCCGGTGTATGGCGATGGATGCTCTGCGGATATCGCTTCCTTGGCAGCTTTCTATGGAGGGGGGAAAACAGCTGAGGCGTGCTGTTCTATGCCCTTCTTTTTGACCGCGGTCGGTGTAGGCGCGACTGGCTGCTGTGAGCAGACGAAATGAAAGGAGGGCGAGGGGGAGAGTGGCACACGGCGACGTATTGGCGTTCGCAGCTGACTACGTAATGTGGCAAACATAAGAAAACAACTTTCGGTTTGCAACTTTTTTGTTATTTTATTACACGATGTGTTATATGGCAGGCGCCCAACCATTTCCGGTTTTGCGGTTTTGAAACGTCAGAAGGAAAAGGCAAGTGCCAGCCAAAGGGAGAAGCATCGCTCCTTTCCTAGCTGACTGGAGACGAGTGCCTGTCGAACGTCTTGCTCCAGTATATCTGAATTACCCTCCCGCATAACATCACGCGATGAAACGAAAAGCGACGCCAGTGACGCGCTCGGCTCCTAGCACGCGCTAATCGAGCGCGCTCCAGACTTGCAGTACTTTCAGCGTCTCTTCCAAACGCGCGTGCGCTGTAAGACTGAAGCGCGAAAACGGCTCCTAGTTTCCGCGATCACCTTCGGTTCCATTTGCTGGCGCGCGTCGACGGGGCCCTATTGGCCAGATGCGCCGTGGCCTCCGAGATCGCGAAGCGCGCGTGCGTTAGTACGCAGCAGACGACAAAGGGAGCGGACGAGCAGACGACAAAGAGAGCGGAGGAGTGGCTTGCATGCTTTCGCTTTCACAACTCATAAGAAGTGCTTAGGTGTACCTCGAGCTTTGTTTCTTTTTAGAGCGCAGTTCTTCGGCGCCCGTTTCCGCGTTTCGCGGCGTCGCCGTCTGCGTAACCGCCCCGGTCAATTTAGCGGGGAAGGGGGAGGAGGAGGATGAGAGAGAGAGAAGAAATGAGGGGACCAGGAGGAGCAGAGGAGGAGGGGAAGAGGAGAGTAGGAGGGAAGGGCACGCAAGAGGAAGAGGGGCATACCCTACCTTCCGTACCCTCCACTCCTCCTTCTAAAGAGCTGCGCTCTAATTTCGCATTACAGAAAATTTTCAACGTTTCATTTTTTTCTTCTTCCTTTTCTACTTGGTGCGCTTTCTGGGCGGGTCTGCGTTCATGAGGAAGCCGGAGTGCGGCGCAACTCTTCCATCTTCTCTGTTTCGGTACGTCTCGACCCTGGTGTAAATGTTCCCGTGGCATCAGAACAGTGCGATCGGATCAGCTCCACGTTGCATCCACGATTTCTTTTACCGCTGCCTTGCTATGCCATGATAGCTAGAAAAAGGGGCGATATCCTTTTTCCATTTTGCTTCCTTTCAGGTTGGCAATAAAAAACGACCTTACCGCTGTGTGGGCACTCCCATTTAAAAAGAAAGTAAATTAAAAATAACTGTGGTGTGTGTATGTTTTAGACAGCCGGAAGATAGCCAGCCTCAATGGGCGTTTGGTGACTCCGATGTAAATGAGACATTTAGCCAATACAGTACCCCTGCTAGCCTGTTGTCTTTAATATGCACCAGGCAGTTATGACGCACGCCCTCATGCCGGCACGACGTTCATCGAGATCGAGCCGGGCCACGGGTCGCGGACCCCGATTCCCCAGGCAGCCCCATATGCCGCGAGCAGGTTCGAGAAGGAACTCTTCTCCGTTCATCTAGAACATTCGTGCATACTCTTACAACGAGTATAAAACATAATGAGGGCCGAATCAGAGCCATATATAGTGGAAGAGTCTGGACATCCATTGTTCTTAGTGAACTTTCGCCGTACCTTAGCTCCCCACCCTCCCAGGCTCCTCCCATAGAACTGACCTCAGGCCTAGCAACCGCCTAGCAACGGAAAACGCCGGGCAAACGGCGCGGGTCACTCCAACATTACCGATACCAGGCCATCGTGCGCGTATGCAGGGCCGCATGGTATTCCTGCGTACAGACCATTATTTTTCTAGGTTTTCTTGCGAGAAAATGGTCGGTCGCTGTGCGGTTGGATGTTCCAATCACAGCCGTTACGGTTTTCGTCTTGTTATGATTCAAAAAGAGATAGAACGTCGCAAAATATGGTTGAATAAAATCAAGCGCGACAATTGTGGACACCCACGGGAGGTTCCTCGTCTTTGTAAGGTACAGAAGCTTGCTTCATCTTGAAACAGATTTTTTTTATATAGAATTGAGTTTTCGTCGCAGTATGGCGACGAAAACTACCGAACTAGCTGCTACACAAAGCTCACAGCATGTCATGTGTAATGTGAATAATTGCAGCACGAGACAGGGACGTCCCATAGTTGTGAAGTTTTCTCCCCTGCCTTCTTCTCCAAACCGCATGGTGAATGAATTTATTATTGAACCGATGCTTCCAATGAATGCTTATTTTATGAATGAAAAAGCTAGTTTTGTCGTCTTCCTATCCTCCATTAATTTTCGTGTAATGACATTACGTCGAATGCTGGGACCTCAGCGCCGTTGGAAACGGTCAATCAATAGACTTCTTGCCGAATTACACAAGCATGAAAAAGAATGTCGGGAACGTAGGTAGACGCGCTGCGCATGCTGGCGTCTTCAGCTCTATCTCTTCGAAAGTAAAAGTCTCAAACAAATGGCACTTCGCACGCGTGTCCCACGGACGCTTTATTTTGGTTATTTACTTCGAATCATTTCTCTAGAGAAGGCAAGCGAGTGCAGCGCGCGTAACTACGTTTCCCAAATTCTCTTTAATGCTTGGGTAATTTAGAGAAAGGTCTATCGAGTTTATAAATATATTAAAACGAGCAAGCTTATCATTCGCGAAGAGCCGCCTGACGCTGACTCGCTCGATGTTTATTTTGTAACTTTCCGTTGCGAAATAGATGGCTCTAACGTTACGACAAACCTTAGAGTCGGCGCCGTTTTTCATGACATCAAACTTGCACAACCTTCATTTCTTTTATTTCTATTTTTGAAACCTTCCGACTTCCTAGATGTTCGGAGAACAAGATCGCTGTTTCATTGACGAGAAAGTTAGGTGGAGGCAGGCGGCAAGCATGCACGGTGTGAGCATGCCGTATCAGAAGTAGCGATCACTTCGATCAAGCCATCTCGTTTGACACGCTGACGCATGGTCAAGAGCAAACGCAATTAGGAAGAAACAAAGCTCCGGGAAACTCTCAAACGAAGGGCTTTATTTCACTTTACAATCTAAGAAAGAATTTTCTTCGATAACACGGACAACGATGGCATTCTCTACACTTCGCTTATCAGAACACTCTACGAAAAACCCCTCAGCTGAGAATTAGAATTTAGAAGTTGTTATCGTAGCGCACCACTAAAATAACAAAAGAAATCAATTTGAACTACAAATTGCAAAATTTACGCGAGCGTATCGCGCGACGCACTGAACGTCCGCGAAGCGTATGAACGGGCTGGTGTAGCGGCGCGTGCTGAGGAAGACTAGACAAGGTAACCGGGAACTAACTTAATATGGCTCCTGAATAAACACGGCACAGCCCAAATACTGCTAGCGGATGGCTGAAAACAGGATAAAAACAGTCACATGTTGGACGAAACCCAGAGCTAAGCATACTGGCATGGATCCCCGGCGTCGGTTGGGCTCGAAGACGGCGAAATGGCCATGGCCATGACGTTCGCGTGACGTGTAGTTGACGAGCTGTGAACGAGGCCAGCAACTGGCCAACACTGCGCCATAATGCTCTGGCACGAATGACCTGCCTAGTCAGTTCACCACTGCGGGAAAGCGGACCACGTTTACCGATGGTGCCCCTACCGCCAGCTGGGCCTGCGAGGGTCTGCGCCCAATGATCCTCGAGCGCGCCTTGGGGAGCGACCTCGGCACATTGAGGAAGACCTACGCGGCTCAACATCTCCTGAGCTGTCTTCCCGCCGAGGATATCGTTCGCCTTCACCGCGACGCCCTGCATCGCCTCTTCGTAGGCACCGCCGGGAAAGCCGAGGACGAACGACGCAAATCTCCTCCATAAACGCCGGAGGGCTCCAACACATCGACAAGCCGCATCGCAACGACGCTTCTGCGACAGCCTGGAATAATCTCGGCGTTAACATCGACGGCCACAATGCGACGGCAGTCATCGACCCCGGAGCAGACCATTTCGTTTTGAGTGGGTAGCTCTCTCGCCGCCTTCGGAAACTGATGGCACCGTGGGATGACCCAAAAATAGGAACTGCCGGGGGACATCTCACCACATCGGTGCGAAGGTGCACTGCACACGTGGACATCCACGGGGAGACCCGCCCAGTGAAATTCGTCGTCCTCAAGGGCCATTCAAGAGACGTCATTCTTTGAATGGACTTTCTCTGTGAACACGGCGCCGTCGTCGACCTTGGAGCAGACAAATTGACGCCGCGGAAACCTGTCCCTACGTCGGAAGTGATGCGACGATGCGACGCCAGCCGCGCTACGAGTCCTCGCCGATCACGTGAACTTGCCGCCGCTGTCGAGCGTCTTTCTGCCCGTCGGGATCGGAACAGTTATGTCCGGTGAAGCTCTGTTAGAAGGAGACGTTCAACTGCTCTCGGGAAGAGGAATCGGCATTGCCAGCGACGTAACGAAGCTCAAGGACGCGCGCACCGTGGCTCCTGTGACGAACTTCCGGAAAGAGCCACGACAGCTGCCAAAGGGCGCAGCCGTGGGTCACGTCCAGGAACTTCTAGACTCGGTCGCGATCGCCTCCATCTCAGAAGACTCCTCTTCATTGCTGCACAAGAGGACGTCGCATTCGGAGCTTGATCGAAGGCTGAAATACGCTCGAAGCGTTTAGAGACAGCAGGCGTTACAACACCGAGGTTTTGAGAAGCGATTTGTGTTAAATGGAGGGTGGCGCTGTTTTCCTCTAAATTATACGTACGACATCACTAGCCACGGATCACAACGTAAGATATGTAAAAGCGACGAAAAAAGAAATATATCTACATACATTTGTTTTTAATCATCGGGTTTGTATAGATAGTATTCACAGGCGGCCATTGGCGAAGTGCGCGACAAAAAGGGTCGCTGTGATCGGCTTTCCAGCGATTGGTCAAACGCTCACTATGACGTCTCTGGTAGGATGAGTTCTGCTCTCATCGACGGAAATAAGAGCAAAGTCAGACTCTCACCTTTGACGGTGTTGATTTAGGAAGGTGACGACCAGGCTTCTACCGCACCTTTATACGCGCCATCCAACTTGTCGCTCACCGCTAATAATCTCGGTCGTGACGTCAGTCATCGGAACCGTAAGAGGGCGCCACCGAAACATCTCGTCGCCAACAGCTGTGAGCGCGACTGCTGAGCGCGCGACGACGGCGAGCTTCCACAGTTAATTTGCAACGTGCGTGGCCTCACCATCGAGGTTGCCAGTTTTAGCAACTTCTTAATGCGAGCTCGTTCTGAGCACGCGCTCTACACAGCACAACTCAAATACAGGATGAGAACTGCGGGATGTCTAGTTCGGGCACGCGCTGCTCGCTCCCTTTCGCCGTGCTTTTTGCCGCACTTGTAATGCTCGAGGCTCAGAGTCGCGAGGCGCCGAAGCGTCATCGCGCTGGAGGCGGGACAGCTCAAGGACCTCCCTGCCCTTCTAGTCGTGTCGGTGACTTTGGTGGTTCTGGTCTCGACGGCTGAGAGTTTGGAATGTCGCGAATGACGTCACAGACAAGAGAGCGTAACAATGACATCAGTCACGTTGCATTTCGGCGTTTTTAAGAGCGCAGCTCTGACGCGCCCGTTTCCGTCTTGGGCGGCGTCGCCGTCACAGCGCGTTGCATTATGGGACGTCTCCCACAATGACCTCACGTGTGACATCTCTATGGCAGACGCTAAATTTGGCGGTAAAATTTATCTAAAATTAGAGGAAAATTGTTTTCTGCTTGTTTTAGCGGGGAACTTTTCCCGCTACATTTATCGGGGAATTTTACCCTCGTGACGTCATACGTGACGCGACTCAACCCAGAAAAGGTTTTCCGCCATATTTAGTGGGAAAAATTCACCGCTAAATTTAGCGGAAAAATTTTTCGCCAAATTTAGCGGGGAGATTTTACCCCCGTGACGTCACGTCTAACGTCACCCTCCCCTCATTCTCCTAAATAGCTGCGCTCTAATTGGGCATTACAGATAATAGTAAACGTCTTTCATTTTTTTATTTATATTTTTAATGGAGAATAGTGTGCAAGACTTGCTTTAACGGTGATTATGAAACCCCAAGCCAACGATCCTGACCTGTCCACGATGCCAACGACGCCATGAAAATGAGCGTCTATGAGAAATGAGAAGTCCGTAAACAATTAGGAACTTCGGAGATCATGGGCGTGCGGTTGCGAAACGATGATAGCAGTGCACTCTGTTGCAGCCTTCTCGATTTTAACGATGATGACAAAGCAGAATGTTTTGGAGCGGAGAGACGAGGGAGAGAGGCTCAGAGAGTTCACTGATCGATACGGCTATACTCCGTTCACCCCAGAGCTGACAGAGCGGTGGAAGCTACGCTCTCGCCGGACCAATGAAACGCCTCCCTTTCGTCACGTGACTCCGTTCTCTCTGAGCGTGGGGCTTGGGCGGAAAACCGATCACGTGACGAAAAGGAGACGTGCGATCGGTCCGACGAGCATATAGCTCCCACCGTGCTTTCAGCTTAGGGGGTACGAACGGAGCGCAGAATCGAAGGGCGTCTGGGTAGACTCCCGGAGGGGGCCAGTGTCACCGGTTCGATTAAAGTTTCACCGGTGCGAAACTTTGCGAATTATCCCCGGGGACTTGGAGAGGACAGCGACCGGCTTAGTTAGCCTATGGCGGAGGTGATAGGGCCTGGGGAGCGAGCGAGCGGGGGACATAGAGGGAGCACTGGAGGATTAGGGAAAGGGCGCGGTCTTTTATGGTTCACCGGTAAAGCTGGGAAATGCGCGAGGGAAAAAAGGGGGAGGAGGAGTTAGAGAGAAAGGGAAGGTCAAATTTCGGGAACAAGCAAAAAAGGTGACGGAAGCTGGAAGATGAGTAAAGAAGAGAACAGAAGGAAGGTTGGAGAATGCCCTAGAGCAGGGGTCGGCAACCTTTTGCAACGGTGAGCCGAGTCGTCACGAAGCCGACACAGGGAGGGGGCCGGACGGCATTTCGCGAAGACGAGGGGGGGGGGGGGCAATAAAAAAAAGGCAAAAAGGAAGTGCAGGCGTTCTCTGCGTATGGGGATGCCGGACAATGCCAATTGGAAGCGCTCCTTATTCCTGTCTAACACCATTTGTGGTCCTAACTTCCAAGTCGTTCTCGGGCCTGTGAGCAAACTGCAGGGGGGGGGGGCGTGCCGGGGGCCACATGTGGCCCGGGTGCCGTGGGTTGCCGACACCTGCCCTAGAGGATGTAGAGAAAAAAGAGGAAAATGGGAGTCGTATAGAAATTCAACTCACAAAGAAGAGGTGCAAAAGTGACGCTAGAGGTTGAGAGAAAAAACAAAAAGATTACCAGAAGATGGGGACAACACTGGGCATTGGGGACAAACGCAAATTAGAGGGCAAATGTTTAGGCACCGAGAGGTCGGCTTGCCCTTGTGGTCTGGCGGTACTGGTTAGCGCTGTTATCTAGTCAGAAAGGGTCACGAGAGAAAAAAGGGAGAGTAACAAATCTGGAAAAGGAGGAACTGCAGAAGAGATGGAAGAGTGAGAAGACGTGAGCAATCAAAAATGGCAGGCGGCACCGAGAAATTCATAGAGAAAAGGCGGATAGTCAGAAAAAAACGCGAAGAGTTACGGACTCAAATTCAACGCAGAATGGATGCAGGATCACCTGAGTTCTGAAGCGATAGCTTTCCATCCGAACCCTGCACGGACCTTCGTTGCTCGTGCTGGTGTGTGCCGCGTCTTAGGAAGGTCATAGGAGAGTGTGCCAGCAACGGAGTGCAGCTGGTGGGTGACGTCATAGTGCGTCCAACCAATGGCGTTCGGCCGCGCAGTTTCTTGGAGCCGACGCAGCTGTTGCCATAGCAACTCTCGCACTCTGTCATACTCAACGCAAGTGCGTGGATCGCCCTTGAGAACTCTGTGTTAGTATAATAATCTAGTAGACGGGGAGGCATTTTACGGTGAGATTGTATGCGCGGCGGCATTTCAGATCAAATGATGCGATGCCTCCAAAGAAGAGGTGCATGGATAAAGAAGAAGAGTCCATTATCCATTCACAATTTCTTCTCCCCGCATCACACTGCATATCATTCCCACAGCAAGCGTCGCTCGTTAAAAACCCAACTCAAGTGCCATCGCACCTCCATCCGAATGTCTAAGCCAGACAGTTTCCTTTTAACTCGCAAAGATTAACAATGATAAACAGACGCCTTGATCGTAAGCAGCATCTCGGCCCGCCTGTCGAGTGATATTTCATCGTTGTATTCCCGCGTGTGTTGCGCAGGCGCGCCGCACACTGAAGCCAGCAGAAGCTCCAAGTAAATCGACGTTGGACAGAGTCATCAAACGAACAGAGAGGAAACCATAACACGCGAAACCAATCTCATCGCAAACGCTTTTGCGCAGCGACGCGTGCACGCATGCGCGAAGTCAACCGCGCGAGCTGGGATCAATCATCGACGAAAGGAAAAGCGGAAAAAGACCCAAGCACGAAAATCGACTTCGGAAGAAATATCCATTACCGAGAATAGAGCCGGCCTCGTTTCGTACTGACGAGAGAGCTCACTTTGCATAAACACAAGGACCATAGATCAAGGCAACGTAGCGCATTTGGCTGCAGTGTGTAGGGCCCAAGGCGGCCATTTTGCGACGGAAGCCGCGAGAGGACGCCACGCTTCAGTCGCAGACGAAGAAGACTTTGCGATGACACGATGCATTTGTCCGTTGCAAAAAAAAAGTATTGGAAGTGCAGTGGAAGAATTATTGGAGATTATCGTCAAAACGCAATCAAGAGAAAATGTACAGAGGACGATAAAACAAAGTGGAAAGCGATCGAGACAGTGAGTAGAACGAAAACGGTAAGTAGGACAAGACGGACGCGAGCAGACGATACACAATAAATAAATAACACACAAAGTAGAAAAAAAAAGTGCCGCAAGCACGAACGATAATTTTGTTCTGTAAAAATCTGGTAAGTTATGTTTTCACTAGAAAACAACACAAAATATATGCTTACATTACGTAAAAACAAAACGGAAGGGGAAGGAGACTAAAAGCTAAGCGAAAACGTTAAGTCGGACAAGGTGGCTACGATCAGACAGTACAAAATTATTAAATTGCCGACGACAAAAAAAAAATTATTCTGAACAGCGGGAGAGAAGGCTATGTTCGGGGCGAAAAAAGACTCGCAAATATAATTTTTGTCAAAAAGCAAAAACAACAAAAAACAAAAACACGAGCGAAGCAAACGAGGCTGAAAGCAAAGCTAAAACGTTACATCGGACAAGGTACATGGGAGCGAGTGCACGATACGAAGCGAGTACATTACACACGGCACGAAAATGTAGGAAGGCGATGCAGACGCGAATCGAAAATGTACAAATGTAAACAGAGCACAATAATAAAAACAGTTCAAGGGGAGCTTGTGCTGGAGTCTAACTCAGCATGAGGTCTCGGACTTGTCAGAGTTATCTGGAAGAAAAAAAAAACAAGGAATGACACATTAAAAGGAAAAACAACATGCAAAGAGAGAAAGAGAAAAGAAAGCGAGAGAGAGAGAGAGAGAGAGAGCAGAAAAATGCCAGTGAAGTTCGCGCGCTTACGATATTACGAAGGTCGCTTGACTCGCTTCCGACGCAAAAAAACACGAGAAAGCTTTCTCGGGAGCGACTTTGGCACCGGATGCTTTGGGGAGTTGAAAAGCGCTCTCGCCGTTCTTCTACAGTTGTTTTACTTTTAGAGTCAAGAAAATACAAACGTACCATAAGGAGAACACATAAGAGATAAGGGCACCACCCTTGTATGGCGTTACAACGGCATTGCGCATCTTTTTGCTCTTTTTTTTTACTGGAAACATATTTTGCTCATATCTATGTCGTGCTTTTACATATATTTTTAAAGTTGCTTGTTATGCCGACTGTTACCTTTACATCATTTTCGTCTCTTCGGCGTCGTGTACGGTATAGGGTACTCCGAGGGTTCGCGTAGCAACCACGGATGCACCGGTTCTGCCCGCTTCGAAATGAAAAATGGCGTCTTCGCCGGAAACTAAGTTGGGTCGCTGCGCCGTTCCAACTCGACCCAGAAAAATAAAGAAGATATTTTTTGCCGACGAGCTCTTTCTTTAAACAATTTTTTTTTCGGAGCGTTGTACTTTTTTTACGACATCGCTCTGTTTTCCGTCGTCTCCATACCTTCGCGACGTCGGCGGAGTTATAGATGCTTTCGTTGTGACATCGCGAACGCCAACATCGGTGGGGAGAAAAGAAAGAACAACGTCAGGAAGATAACGCGGTCGTTACAATAACCGTAAAACTAAATAAAATGCCGCCGCCGACGGGCGACGCTTAGATGCGTATGTCGTGTGCGATAAAAAACGAAGACGGAGGCTGCCGGTAGAAAAGACGGTGACAATGACGACAAGAAAGAAAACAAAATACGATGGCACGGAACGGCGGCGCAACCATTTTCAGATTCTACGGTCCGTTTTTCAAGTGGCATTACGAAGAAGCGGCCGCCGTTAGGTACGAAACGGCGACCCCGAGATGGAAATTACGTTAAGTTCCGAAACGAATGCAGGCGGAGTGGCATTAAAGTGTTTTAGGAGGAGTTTTACGGGAAGGTAAATTTTAACGAACATTTCTGTCACTAAAAGTAAAAAAAAAAAAAAAAGCTGCGACATGGGGTAATATCTTGTTAGCGCCGACGAGACGCGTAAGCCCGATTCCGAGAACGATATCAAATCTCATGTTAGATAAAAAATAAAAAAAATTCCATATTAAAATAAAAGAAAATATATCATGCGAGCGTAGACTTTATAAGTGCATATACCTGCTTCGAGTCGCTGGAGTGCACGATAGCGGCGCGTCGCCTAGAATTATTTAAGATCGTATTCCTGTGGAGCTGAACTTTTGAAAGCTCGAGGAAGCCGAGTGAAAAAAAGAAGCGACAAACACAAACTGTAGCTTCAAATTAAGCCCATCGAAAAAAATGTTTTAGAAAGATACCGTCGAAAATTGCAAACGTTCGCCAGCCAAGAGCGTACTCAGATGTTCGGCTTTCCGGCTTTGCAGTGGAGCAAAGCAGAGAAGCAGAACACATCGTGACCTCGCGCAGGAGGAACACATGCGTTATTCAAACTGCCTCTTCGCATTTTAGATCGAGAATGTTTCACCGCCAAGCATGAAACATTCAAAAAGGTCGCCAGACTCATTTTTTGTGCAACTCTTGCGAAGATGGAGTCGCAATATATCTTTCTCTTTCGTCTTCTTTGCTGACTCGGCGCTAAGTCTGGTAGGCATTTCAGGAAGTCAAGCAACCTGGAATAGATCCTTTGCAACATCCCAGCAAACAACACTGGTGAACGCCATATTTTGGGCTTTGCTTCCTGAGCAAAGCGCGTGCTTGGATCCGAGGTTACACCGAACGCCGAGGCAGCTCTCGTGTGCAATGCGTGATCAAAAGCGTGTCCAAAACATGGCCGCCTCGGATAATTAACGAAACAGCTACTGGAGAGCGTACAATTTCGAAAAAGAGTCCGCTGGCCCTGTGACAGTGACAGGATAACCGAAATGTATCCGAGCAAAACACAGCGCAGGAAATGTGCGAGCCGTTTTACTCGTACGGGTAGATAGCGTCGATAACTTGTTATTTTGTGGAGTTCTCGGATCCCATGAAAACGCGACAGACAGCCAGGCGACATCAGAATGTCGCTGCCGCCGACGCCACGGGCAGCACCGTGACGAGGAAACTGACATGTCGCAGGAAGCACGCTTGACGACGAAAGAGATATGTAATGACTATTATCAAGATAAGAAAAGGCCTGCGTTGAATCCCGCATCGATAAGGATACCGCAAGTAGGCCAAAGAAAACACACAACTAGGAAACTCAACCACATCGCCTAATACGCGCAGGGTTACTGACGCGGGTAGCGCGTACACAAATTCTTAGCTGGGCATGCTCCACCGAGTCTTTAAAAAGTCAGAGCCATCTATACTTAGGGGACAACATTATCTGGCAAGAAAGACAAACAGGTTGCAGTCTTCACGCGTTCAACAGTCATGTACACAGCTAGGGCAGCCAGTAAATACTTCCTATACTAAGAACAAGCAAAAAACGCAGATATGTACAAAACGAGACATTCTCACTCACTCACAGACGCAACCGAGCACACACACACACACACGCACACACACATCACTCACTCACACACACACAAAGACCCTCACACCCAGTCACTCACACATATACGCTCGCACACAGACGCACAAACACACACACACACAGAAAGACGCGTACGTACTCTTTCCCTCACACACAAAAAGCTCAACCATTTGCGCCTTGTTAAAGGAGCTATGAAACGATTTTTCTACTTTCGCTATATACCACTAAGAATCACTCCCTAACGTTAAAAACTGAATGAACTTGCCTTAGTTTTCCTTTCCAAGCAATGGCAGTCGCCAAAAAAAAAAAAATTCGAGAAATATGAACATTATCCGTCCCCTCAACTCGGAGACAAAACAAGCGGCCTAGGGCCCATTCCATGCCGCCAACGTTAATCATAGCCACGCGCTGGGGTCGGCAAAGTAGAAAACGCGTGCTGAGCTCCAGACATTGTTAGAGTTCGGCTATTCTCATCACCGCAGTGATAGGACACGAGCCACTATACCCGAGTGTCCGCCGAGGCATTGATTGTCACGAGCCGAAGTCGAGTGCTCAGGCAGTTCTCGTGTCCAATCCATGAGCCGCGCTCGACTGTCGTCAGGCGGGTGGTTCGATCCCACAATTACGTCATCGAGCTTTGCGAAGGCAAGACCGAAAGAAAATAGTTCCCTTTTATTTTCGCAATTTCACCCCGACAAAGATGCTTCCGAATCAGTGGCTGTCTGTGCGGACATACTCGGGCCAGGCTAGGACCAGTACGGCTCTGCAAAGTCATAAACATAGCAACCAGATATCGTTTCATGACCCCTTTAAAACTGCTTGCGTCAAGCTGTTGCTATGGAGACCCTTACGACCAGCCAATGGGGAGGCGCTGTGCAGCACAACGCAACGCAGCGCAACGCAGTCGACGCTACTGCGTGAACGAGCCTGAAGACACTCGCACATCCACACGCACGCAGGCTTCCTCATACACAGGCACACACACTTACGCACGCAAGCTATCAAACATACAGACACACAGCACACGTTCGTCTTTATGACGGAATAACACACGCATACACAAACAAAACGGCCGGGTAAAAGTTCCGCGGGTTCGAGAGGTGAAAGACGAGGGGCTTATCTCTAATTCGAGTTTAATGCCCTCGAGACGGGGTACATGCTAGCATACACCACGCCGGAAGTGAGCGCGGCATGCGAGCCCCCTTCGACACGGGCTGGAGTTTATCCCGGCAGACTGGAGGATACGGGAAGATGGAGGAACCTCCGCCATCAGGAAGCACGGAGAAGAGAGACGGTAGAAACAAGACAAAAGACGTTATAGGAGGAAATCACTTCATCCGACCGCGTTATCGGCGAACGTGGCGGCCCGCCCGTCGGCCCTGATCAAACGAGCCATCTGTCAGCCCCGATGCACCGCGATCTGTCCATGCCTGTCGGCGCACACAGGAGCCGCGATTCGCGATGCGCTTCGAAAATGTGGCATTAGGAGCGGCTCCGGGTGAAGAAGCGAGGGGAGAAAGAGAAACGGGAGACCGAGATCAGCGTCAAATCCAAACAGCGACGATACCGCCGTGCCCTGGTTTCCCCTTTGAGGACACCACGTGATCTAAATTCGGAGAAATTCGGGAAAACGGGGAATCGAGGGATTTCCGAGGATCGGCAAATGCTCACCCGATATTGGTATACGGAAACGGCCGCTATAATCTTTAGCGTGGTAGAACGTCAACGCGTCCCAGCTTCCCGTGGCAAAAAATATTTATATATATTTTTTAAGGAATGATAAGCAGTAAGTGGCAGACAAAGAATACTGATGTCCTGACGCGACCGTTACGCGATGTCGGCCTGCTACTGGGACGGATTATGTTTAACTTGATAGAGTAAATTGTTCAATAACGCCCATTACAAAAAAAAGCAGGCGTTGAACATTTTTTAATGTATTTGGATGTGCTCATATATATATATTTTTATGTGGTGTTGTCGATATTATGATTTGCAGGTTGTACACCGACCCACTAGAAATAATGAAGAAGCTCCTAAAACTAATTGTGCTAAGTGAATGTTCAACATTTGAAAACGAGTGTGTTAGTGAATAGATACGAATACTTGAAAGTATAAAACATCGAGGACGGGGACGGAAACAGGACTTCTTTCAAGTATCAACTGTCAACAAGGATTCCTGTTTCCGTCCTCCATGATATTCTTTCAAGTATTCGTGTGTTTAGACATGTTCGTCAGCCGCAGTGGGCGTCTGGCGTCTCGTCTCCGCTGTAGATGATACATTTAGACAGAGCAGCACCGCTGCCAGTAGTGGAGTTATTAACCCGCATCGCGGTGCAGTGATTACGAGAACACACGCCGGTACGATGACCGTCCGGGTCGAAACGGCCAGGGTTGGGGAATGAACTCATCCGAAAGCTCAATAGGGCGTTGCATTAAAACGCGTTAACAGCACTCAATCACATCCGGAATGTCCTTTATGACGCTTAGCGTGGGTCTATATACCCGCGTTTCGTTCCATCATCAACGGGTCGCGACGTCTGTCCCATGGCCGCATTCCCATCTCTCAATAGAAGGTCATTAAGGAGAGCGAGGGTAAAGAGAGATAGAGGGAGAGACTCTCGATTATACGAAATACTTTACTAGGGAATACGGGGCACTTTCCTCGCTTGCGGAAGGCGGAGCTATACGGGAGGAAATTGAGGAAGAGGAAGTGACGACATCGCTCAGGGACGTCATACTGCCGAGCTCTGGTTGAAAATTGAAATGACTAGTGGACAGAAGCAAAGCAGTAGCTGCCTTTGTCTCTGTTCGGTAGTCGAACGCGTTCGAATGCCGAACGCCGGCGTTCGAACGCGTTGGAACAGTGAGTACAGACAAAGTTCACCCACTAACTATTCCGGTCAGAGCTCGGCCTTCTGACGTCCCCGCGCGCTCTCGCCTCCTCCTTTCCCTCAGTTTCTTCCCGTATTAGAAAGACACCAGACCAAGAGATGGCGCTGACTTTAGTGACGAAAACTAGAGCGCCAAGATTAGAGAGTGTTTCCAACACCTCTCCACCAGGGTCAGGCGTGGTTTAATGGGCCGCGTTTGCAATACGGACAGCGAGGAGGTGGCAAAAGCGTCGAACGTTCACAAGCGTCTCCACCTTCCCGAGCCGCTTTCCTCCTGGCCACGTGACAACGCAACGCACGCGCACTTGCGGCGAACAATCGGCGCGGCAGGCGTCGGCCATCAAACCGCAAACCCTCTCAATGGCTGAGTTGCTCGCTCTCTTAAATTTTGGCTCTCCAACGGGAACCTGGCGCGAAAGAAGCCATTCTCTTCAGGCGGTATGTCCGGCATAACCAATGAATGACCTGTCATATATGTTCTCAGGGGACGTAAACGTTCTAAACAATCATACTTTTTTTTTTTGCCCAAAGCAAGAGCTCCAAAGTTCCTGGGTTATTGTCAAATCCGCTAGCGCCATCTCTTGGCTCAGTGTCTGGATTCTACACCTGTCGTTTCCAGAACATTTGTATTCGTCCGGTGACCAGTATTCACCCCTAGTAAAGTATATAATTATACTCCGTTTACCACGAAGGTCCAAACGTTTCCAAACCTTTTATCAACTGACCTCGCTCTCGGCGCGTGAAAATGGATAAGAGCGTGGTCACGTCGCCAAGAAGGCCGTATGAATGGCCCAACGCGCTCCTAGCCTCCACTGCACTGCCAGATTACGTGTGAACGGAGTATACACTTTTCCAAGAAAGGCTCGACACCAGGGACAACAGATCGTTCTCCGATCACAATCATTGTTTCGCGGCTGGTCAGTGGTTCTCACCGGCGTCCATGCCAACAGAAACCGAGTGAACTGTGATTTCCCTAAGGCCCATTCACCTCGCAACCGAGTACGACCGAGAGAGACGAGACCTGTTGAAACCTCTTAAAATTTCTTAGAACGAGGGAACACACTGGAATTCTGGTGCCATCTATGCGGTGACCCTGGAACTGCATTTCACAAGAGCGAAGGTTTCGCGGGATTTCCGAGGTCAAATGTGCGTATACCTATAAGAAAGGCTCGTTTATAACGTTGACAAAAGTTTCTCGAGTCAAGGAAGAGAGGATAATGCGCAAGAGAAATAGAAATTGTGCCGGACCGCCAAGTTTACATTGCTACCCAATGAATGGCGCCAGTGTGTACCCTCGTTGTAAGAGGTTTCAAGGCACCCAGTTTAAGAGGTCGCAAGAGTGTGAAGGGGCCTTAACTGGATAGCCAATATGTAGGCGCGATTTCGATCACTGATGGTGGCGAAATTAACACCTTTTTTAACATTGAAAAGGCTTTATCCGCCTATTTTCACGGTGTTCTATAACGTTTGACTGCAACAGCCGGCTGTAACAAAAGGCTTTTGTCACCCGCAGGATTTGAACTCACCATTTGTAATTGTGAGCCACAGTGCTTTTCCGACTCAGGTTGCAAGGATCGGTGGTTGGTAGCCCGGAAAAGCGAACTCATTTGCGCGGCGTGAAGGCGCGTTCGCGCGCTTTGAGGCCTTTCCTGTCATGTCGCGCCATCTCACGACGTTTGTCAGAAATGGGAGCGAATCTTCGGTAGGCGGTGCCGTTCAGACGCGCTTCTTTTCTCCCCTGGAAGCCCTATCAAACATTCTGTGCTTACCAGTCTTTGTCATCATGATCAAGCGTGCATATTTTTATTTCTGCTTTTCAGTTTCATGGCATATATACCTTCTTCAGGTCATTCAAAAAGCTGCATTAGGTTGTCGCGAGAGCTCGCAGAGTAGCATCATCATCATCAGGAACGTGGCGGCTGGCGGCCTAAAAATTTTCTTGGTAAGGTTTATAACCGTGCCCCTTAAGTGCCGCTCGTAGTCAACCTCGTGGTTATACCGCTATTCACGTCTTCGATAAACTGCAAGGCGCAGAGGACAGACAATTATGGTAAAGGGATGAAACGTACACCAATCCCATAATTGCTCCATTCTCAGCGACTAGTCAAAGCAGGCAGCCCATTTTTCGAGAACGCGGATAAACAAATCCCGTTCAGTGCGCCTCGTACAATCTCACCTGTATTTCGAGGAAAAGCATTATAGCCAGCTCGTATAAAACAGGCACAAAAGCTTGTCATCCGCATCACCGGGTCTTCGATCTCTCTCCCCGATGAGAACGCGAGTATATTTCACCCTTTCCTTTTCCCCGATCTGAACTTTCAATCCCTCTCCTTAATCTGTTGACATCGAAAGACGCCAGGTGGCTCGAGCCGCGGCCCGATTTAGGGTGGTGAGCTATGTGCATTGATGCATCCATCCACCCATGCAGCGCGCTGCGCTGAAATTCCGGTCGCAGGCAAACGAAGCTCTGCTCAGCACTCGCCGGACCGCATTTTAAATACCGCGCCTCTCACCCTACGAAGTGCATTCAGGTGTTCTGCGCTATTTGGTCCACGGCTATATGCGATAAATCACGATTGCGGTCTTCGGTGTCCATTGCCAATAAATCCTGCAGCAATCTTTCGCACGTAACGTCAGGTACAAGCCGAAAACAGAACATGAATATCGTTCTCCTAGTGTTCCAGCATTTTAGTTTGCATGCTTAAAGAGGTCATGAAACGATATCGGGTAGGAATGTTCATGACGTTGCAGAAGCGTACAGGTCCTACTCTGGCCCAAATACACTCGCACAGACTGCAACTGATCCAGAAGCTTCTTTGAGGCGGTGATTGCGAGGATAAAGGGGACAATTTTCTTTCGGTCTTGCCTTCGCAAAGCTTGATGACGTAATTGTGGGATTGAAACCACGCACCTGGACGACAGTCGAGCGCGGCTTATGGATTGGGCACGAGAACTGCCTGAGCACTCGATTTCCGCTCGCACAATCAATGCCTCGGTGGACACTCGGGTAGTGGCTCGTGTCCAACCACTGCGGTGATGAGAATAGCAGAGCTCTAACAATGCTTGGAGCTCAGCACGCGTTTTCTATACTTTGCAGCAACAGCGCGTGGCTATGATTCAATGTTGACGGCATAAAATAGGTATTAGGCCACATGCCCGCTTGTTCTGGCTCCGAGTTGAGGGGATAAACAATGCTCATGTTTCTCGTCTTGTTATTTTTTTGGCGACTGTTACTGGCTAGGAAGGAAATGTCAAGTTTATTCAGTTCTAATCGTTAGGTAGTGATTCTAAGTAGGATTTAGCGAAAGTAGTAAAAATCGTTTCATGGCTCTTAGAGGGCCAGGAAAAAATATATGCGATCCGCGTTTACAGTAATACTATATCTAGAGTGTTTGCATACCAGAGATCAGGATAATAAACTTCCAAATTACAAATATCTCCTATTTATTTCGTGTTTCATATATATTCGTGTTCCAACATCACCATATGAATTGCATAAAGTATACTCGCACCATTCAACTATACCATTCGTAGATCAATAATCATCGGTGACTTTCGGTGAAAATCAGAAAGCTTAGACGTAAGCTATGAACACCAAACAACCAACTGACTTTAAAAACGCTCCTTACTGCCTTGACTTGACAAGGGTTCGAACAAGGTCTGAATTTTTAACGGTATGATTCAAATCATTGTCGAGCCACGCGCGCAGTGGACTGTCTTTTACGGCATATTTAGTTACGGAAACTCGCAACTTTATAAACAATGTATGGCGACCCAGATGAACATGGTACCAGCGTGCGGTCGTCTATTATTACTGCGTAGTGCACGTTAGAGACCCCATGCTAGCAGTCGTACTGTACCGGTTAAATTTCTTATCTATCGTGGGTAACAACGTCGCCGCGCTCCAGCAGGCTTAACTCATGCTGTCTAAACACTAACGACATTTGTTTTTTTGTTACTATGTTTTGAGTATTTTTTTAACATGCTTAGCTAGAAAGTGAAATTGTTTTACTTTCTTGTGAATGCACATGAAAAAGAAATCGAAATTTTTTACAAGAAACCTTTAAAGCTGATTTTTAGAAGACCGTTTTAATCCCTGTCGAAGACCTCTGAACACATTTCCTCTATATACAAAAAACAGAACGTAGAACAAAACGTTCTCAGCGCACCACCGAGCTATCAACGCCCTTTTGGTCGCTAGTTCTAAGAGAACAAAAACACCATCAGCAAAACATGAAGCCGATAGTACCTTTTTTGTACTTTTTGTTAAATATTTCGACGCGATAGCGGGAGAAAAATAGCACTGTTCTCCCTTCCGCCATTTTCTTTTTCTTATTTTCCTTTCGGAAGAGCGCGTCCGCGTTCGTTTCTTAAATTACTACATGCCCCATAATCGTTACACTCCATTACCGGCGGTGCTTCACGCTTATTCAGTTGTTTTCCAGGGCTTCCGACGCCGGTGTAATCACTTTCTAATCGGCTTTGCATTAATAATAGCCTTCCCAGGTTGGGTCCTTTTCTCTTTCTCTCTCTCTTTATCTGTCCTCCTTTCGCTTCTTGAACCGAGCCTAAGGATAATTCAGAACCCGTGCACCGCATCCCAAACGACCTGATCCGAGCAAGAAACCCGCAAGGTTTCATTCAAGATGTTTCGAGGAGAAGCATATGCAAGGCAAGCACACAGAAGTACTATCCAAGAAACAATACGCGTACTGTCACAGCGCATCATTTACAACGGTTGATCATTATGACCCGATGATGGTTGTAGCAACGCGGACATACCCGGTACCTCATTGGTCTGTGTGATGGAAGAGGGCAGTGGCTAAGGGCGTTCGCAGTGACGCGATTGGCTGAGCTAAGAGCGCGGTCGGTGACGTGTTGTGATGACGCGCCATTCCTAACGGTCGATTGCTCTCACCCACTGATGGTTGAAGCAACGCGCACATTGCCGGTTGCTGATTGGCCCGCGTGATGGAAGACGGTATAGTGACGTCGAGCTTTTGCAGCGACGTGATTGGCTGCGCTCAGCGCATAGTCAGTGACATGGTTCCTGGAGAGAGGTGGTTGGAAGGCGGGCAGGTATGAGCCTGCAAGATTTACAGCAAAACAATCAGCCAAGTTGGTATCTCACCAGCTGACACTGGACAGAGCACAAGGCAGTGTTCCGCACGATCTTTCGCCGCCAGTGCCTCCGAGGATTCAAGGAGGGCAAGTCTGAGGCTGCTTGGAAGGAAATTGTGACTGGTGATGAGACCTGGTTTTACAACACCCTGAAACAGTCTCAATTCATGGTGCGGTTGGAAAAAGCAGCGCCGTTACCGAAGAAATTTCGCCGCGCCAGATCAGCCGGCAGAACAATACTTTGCATTTTCTTCGGCTTCGAGGGAGTCTTCCTCGAGGAGAGGCGAACTGTGAACTCTCAGTGGTACACGGAAGTGTACCTTACAAAAATGTGAGAAAAACTGTTTGGAGGTGGCCCAAGAACGAATTGCGTCGTGACATCCTCCACCATGACAACGCAGCCACTCGCACGTCTGGCAGAACGTTGGACTTCATCGCTGATACTGGAACTGATATGCTGACATCCACCGCCTATAGTCCCTTAACCTGGCGCCCGATGACTTTCGGTTATTTCCCAAACTGAAGGGTGACCCTTCCATGGAAATGTGTTTGAGACAAGAGATTTCGTTTCAGCAGTTGATGAGAAACTTTCTCCTTAAACCGGATGACTTCCAGCATTGTTTCGACCGTTGGATTCATCGAATGAAAAAAGTGCCTCGAGTTGGCTGATGTTTATGTTCAAGAAAACCTGAAGGCAACCCCTGTGAGTTTAATGTGCTGAATTAAACGGTTCCTGGCATCTTCAGAGCAACTGCGACATAATAATCTTTTTTTTTTCTTTTTTTTGTACGAGCAGCGCAACTACATCTTTAATGTATCGAGTTCCAAAAGAGAGAGCTCACGAGTTACGTCGGTCTTTCAATTTCCCATTATACTTCTCCCATTTTGTTATCAGTAATGGGAACTACACTGCAGCCCTTGCTTCGGAACTACCACTCACGCTGGGAACACACGACGCTGCAGCGCGTTGCAAAACACAATCGCGCGCTCGCCACACTCCCGAAATAAATACTCGGAACGCCGGCGAGAGATTAAAGCGGGCCTGCAGAAACTCGTGCCAGTGCGTGGGAGACCGACAGCGGCCAGTGTGCCTAGATTTCAGAGTGTAGCCAACTACTCGATCGAGGGTCACGTGGTTTACGGACCACGTTTACAAATAGAGCTACGAAGAGGGGACCAAAAGCGTTGTTCGTCGTCTACAAGTGTCTCGTCCCATTCAGCAAGCTCTCCCTCCTCTCCAAGTGACAACGCAACGCATGCGTACTAGACACCAATCCGCCCAGCAGGCATCCGCCGTTAAACTGGAAACGCTTTCCGAGGTTTCAGTTGCTCCTCTCTTAAAATCTAGGCTCTCTTACGGCGGCGCGGCGCACTAACGCCCCCACGCGGCAGCGGCGGGGGCATCTGGTCGCTATCGCTGAAAGCGCAGGAGCGGAGTTTAAAACTGTAGGCGTTTATATACGATGCGGGAGCGAGTAGCTGCGGGAGGGATAAGGACAGATCCCCCACCCGCGCTTGCCGGAACTCGGGAATGGGGATCTGTTGGTTATCCGGTCCCCGAGTTTCACTCGAGACCGTGAAAATTAGGCAGCGATACTGCACTCCATCTAAGCTAACGACGGGCCACAGCGGACGCTACGAGCCATTCCAGCCAATCAAATAGCGCGTAAATATCACGTGTCCTTTGGGAGGACCGCAGCGACTCGCGGGAAGGAGAACGTGATCACGTGATAGGTTCACACACAGAGCTGGATTGGCTGGGGAAGGCTCGTAGCGTCCCTCTGCGGTCAATCGTAAGGCGAAGCGGAGTGTGGGTGCGCGTCCGCGGAGAAGAGTTGATACACTTGCGCCAGGCGTGCGCGAGTGAGGATAACTGCGTGCTGGGTTTATTGGAGGCGGAAGCGTACTTTACCGGACTGCTTCCCGATTTGAGGATAACCGATTAATGCGACTGCCTTTTTTTTTATGGGGAGAAAATAAGGAAGAACGCTCACTGATCGAAGGAGAACGTTTAAAGTCGCTCGTGGTGGTCACGGAGAGCTCGAACATCGATACCCAAAGACAGAAGTCTATGCCGTGCAGATATTAACATATCACACCCAGCGCGACACACACACGCGCTAAGAGTGAGAAAGAGAGAAAGATGATGAATGGTATATTGGTAGGGATCGAGACTTCGAATGTCGAAATCTCGAGCCGTGTGCTTGACGCGCCCGCACACACGTACAAGCACAAAAAGTTCGCAAAACTTAAGTCATGCCGTCAAATGAAAGTCGATAACACCGAACTTTTGTCAAAAATACCGCAGACCTTTTCTACGCGGGCGCCGCCACCTTGAATCGGATTCTTTTTGGTCTCGCCACACCACGGGAGAAGCGCGGGTTTTAATCGCGACTGTCAATCAATCTTGTATGGCCGTCTCTTCTTTTTTTACTTGCTCTATGTTGTAAAAAAGCCTTACTGTTTTTCTTTTTTGTTTTTTCGCTTGCCGGGTTTGTCAACTACGTGGCGGGAGACGAGCGTAAACGAAACATCTCTGCACTCCGTTCACAACTTAGCTGCCAAGGCGGGGCGGGGGGGGGGGGGTGGAAGCTGCGCGTTCGTTGGACAGGTCAACGTTCGGTTACGCACGCCGTCATCGCACTTGTTTGCACATAGCCGGCGTGCATATATATGAGGCTATGGGCGTGTACGTAGTTTCCACCGCCCTATCAGACTAGCGGTGAAACAGAGTATGAGCGCCAAATCAGGGTCTAGCAAATTATTATCTTGAAATTCCCTGACTTTTCCAGGTTTTCCCTGACGATTGCAGGTGAAATTCCCTGACCACTGTAGAGGCGGTTAAATATATAAGACCATTACAACACAAGTCGTTGAGCGCTGTGCACTGTTGAGGATAATTTTGCACGAGCTTAATCCAACTTGCACATTCCGAAATATTCGGGTTCGTCCAGCCCGGATTAGACGAGCACTTTCTTGCCGCCGACATCGTCAGTGAAGAGGCCGCTTGAGGAAACACGATGAAAACACGACGCTCAACTACCTACGTCAATAACCGAATGACAGCATGGCCGCCAGATGCACACTTTCGGATACTTTCGGCTTAAGGCTTGGATTGATTGGGGTTAGCGGCTTATCTATTTGTTATTAAATCAAGTACCTCTAACTGAATCTAGCCTAGTGTCGCGCCCTCAATTCAATTCAATCCAAGGCTTGAACTGGATTTGTCGGCTGTTTTATTTGCATCAGGTAGCACACTCTACATCGGGTGAGCAGAGCCCGCGCTTCGCTCTAAGCAGAATCTATTGCCTATATTTCTGCCACTAAGCCCTCAAGTCCTTCCTCAGAGCACTCGATGGCGTATCCGGCTCATTTTCCCTGACTGGGCTTATTTTTTGACAATATTCCTGACAATTCCCTGATTTTTCCCGGTAATTAAATTTTCCCTCACAATTCCCGGTTTTCCCGGTCGCTAGACACCCTGCAAAATGTGTAAGCTGCTTCCATTGCTTGCGCTATCGCGCACGAATGAACGCATTCCTTTGACCCTAGGCTAAGACACGGCGTGGCCGAAGCCACGAGCCGATGGACGCGACGAGGAATTATTTGCGACTACAAATATTGGAAGCGGTCACTGCTTCGTAAAAACAAACACACTAGGCGTTACTTTGAAGCTGATGTAACGCGTTCCTCTTGAATCGATGTAAGACGTAACGTACTTGGTTACCTGTTGACCGAGAAACGAGTAACGGTATTTATTTACTCTATTTCAGTAACGCTAAAAGCGCCAAGTCACTGCTTTCGTCGTCTTTCTGGTTGGATTGCTATCGTCGGCCAAAAATGTCAAGCCCCGGGAAGGCGCTATTGCGGTTTTGGTTTGTGCGTCTTCTAGATATTGACAACGCTGACTTGCGGTGCATCCAATTACTATAACTACCGTCGGTATAGGAGGGCGACCCTCGCTGTGCTGGAACCGACCGAGGCAAAACAAGTCCGCAGCGTAGAGCGCGCGCAGAGCCGTGCAGTACTATCGACCTGGAGATCGATAGTCCTATACAGGTCGTAATCATAACCACAATCGAACAGCTTTGTTTTCGGTTACAGTGTGGTTTTGTTTTCCGGCAGAGATGTCAATTTGTCGGCGAAATCTCCGAAGAAGACGTGTCTCGACGGCGCTACTCCGCAAGGGGGCGGTGGGGGACTCATTCCGTTTCCATTGACGCAGAGCCCTCCTCACTTTCTTTCGACAATCTTTCTCGCTTTCCCCCCTCTCTCTCTCCCTCCCGCTTTCTTGTTTCTTTCGCAACTCCATTCCTCCGTCTCACTACGCCGGATCGCAGCTGCTGCAACGAGCCATCCCAGTCTATCCAGGGCTGCCAACTGCACCACGTGACAGGGCGCTCGGCGCGTCGCTGCGTATGTCACGTGACACTCCCACGGCGTTGGATTGGATCCCATGGCTCGTACCACATCCAGTGCGGTCCATCGCAAAGTGGAACGAAGTGGGAGAAGAGGAAGCTCGCCGTTTGGGATTGTTTGTAGGACGCGTTCCGGGTCCGTTCACGATCGGGAATTGGCCACTTCCTTCCGTGAGCGCTTCGAACGCTGATGGCAAGTGCCTTCCGGCCCAAAGAACTGCACCCCCCCTCCCCTTTACACACAGATCGAAAACTTGCTGGCCGTGCCACGACACAGACCAACACCTTTTAGATAGAGCAAGGCCGGAATGCATGGCTTTCTGTTGCACAGACAGCCATATGCTCACCCAATGTACTTTTTTTTTTGCTCTTTCAGTCGATTTGTTTGTTTTTATTCTGTCTTTTTATTTCCCACCACACTTCAACATTACTTTTTCTCTTCCTCTCTTTCCCACCTAAAAGTATGACTAGATTTTTTATTAATATCTTTTCTGCCTCCTGAATTTTAGACAGAGTTTTCGTTCTACGTGCAACTCAGATTCGCGAGAACGAAACTATATAGCGTTCTCATTAACGCGGAAGAATATTGCTGGCATACCAGTTACGGCAATGCAAAGTTATGCGGTCCGAAAATTCGGCCACGACAGCACCCATAAACGGTTCAGCAGCACATCTCCACGCCGGTCGCCACCAAGAATCTTTCCGGGACACAAATGTGTTGTTGCCCTCATATTTGGATCTATTCTGGGAACATTCGCGAAACAATACATGGATCTATTTCTTTAAGTATCCATTTACATTGCAGTTAAAAAACAATAAAGAAAAATGAAAGCCGTTTACAACTCCCTGTAACGCCGAACTAGAGCGCAGCTCTTGAGGAGGAGGAGGAGGGAAGGGTACTAAGGGGAAGGTATACACCTCCTCCCCTCCTCCTCAGCTCCTCCTTTCCGCGCGGTGCATTATTGGATATTTCCCATGATGCACCGCGCGGTTACGCCGACGGCGACGGCGACGGCGACGCCGCTCAAGCCAGAAACGGGCGCCCAAGAGCTGCGCTCTAAAATTGTAAAATAAAGTAAGAGGGTAAACGAAACACGAAGGAAGCAAGAAAAGTGTGTGGCCTGAAGCATTTGAAAAAGAATCTCCACAAACCGTTAACAAACCGACATTTTAGAGCGCAGCTCTTAGGCGCCTGTTTCCGGCTTGAGCGGCGTCGCCGTCGCCGTAGGCGTCGCCGTCGGCGTAACCGCGCGGTGCATGATGGGTAAATTTCCCCGCTAAATTTAGCGGAAAATTTTCCCGCTAAATCTAGCGGAAAATTTTCCCCACTATTTTAGGAAAATTTTCCCGCTAAGCGGAGAAAATCCCCCCCTCCTCGAGGTCACATGACCCCCAGGCCACGTGACCCCCCCCCCCCCCGTGCCTTCCCTCCTCCTCAAGAGCTGCCCTCTAATTCGGCGTTACAGGGAGTTGTAAACGGCTTTCATTTTTCTCTAAAAAAAAACAGCTTTCATATGGCTCAGTTTTTCAGCACTCAAGAAGCTACGTCTTTTGGCGAAATGTAGGTATCCCCTCCGAGGTACGCAGCTAGGACGCTCTTCAATATATCCAACGGTCAAGATCGACCTTTAGAGATTTGCCGGTAACGTTTTTGCACCAGCCCAGTAAGCATATTCAAGATTGCAGTGGCCGTTACTTCTCAATTAGCCTTCGCGTCGATGTATGCAAACACGCGCGTAAACCAGAAACGTTGTACAAGCAAATTTCTATACGGAAAGTGTAGAAATTCGAGAAAAGAAAGACAATGACCAATCCAAAAGATGTGGCAAAACAGATTAGTTGCAATGCACAAATATACACGTATTTCGATGTCCCTTTTCGCTGTGTCAACTCCGAAGATAACCGAAGAAAAGAGAAATGCAAACCAATCACAGTTCGTTGGAAAAGCCATAAGTAACAAAGCGAACGAAAAAAAAACGCCGAGACAAGGAGGCTGTTGCAAAAATAGGCACCCAAGCCCTCTTCGTGAAAGCAAGGGGCGCTGGGAAGAAAGAACGCCGTTCACTCCGCGATCAGAAAGCAGCAACGCGAGACCGCGAGAGGTGAGGCGGGACGCATAAAAGACATCAACAAAAACAAGCACACTCTCTCATTGCGTCTTGGTGAGAGAGACACCAACCACAAAAGAAAAAGCAGGCCGCCACAAAAGCAACATGTATCCATGCAAGAGTAACCACAGCATCAGACTGCAAAATGACAACAATGAAGACGATATGACTAGAGAAAGGATAAAACCGCATGACCACCTATGATAGAAAGTGGTCTTGCGAAAGCAAGACCACTTTCTCAGACGTGACAATAAAGAAAAAAAAAGAACAAGCGAACGCGCGCGTGAGAGAGAGAGAGAGCAGTCGAAGAAAAAAGGGAGAAGAGGTGGAACCAGGAGGGAAATGGGAGAGAGAAAAAAAAAGCACCAAGCACTCAGCGGTAATTGAATTGTTCCGAGTACAAATCGAAGGCGTTCACGGCCCGAGAAATTCGCCCCCAAGGATCCGAAAGCAAAAGGGAAAAATAAGGAAAAAAGAGAGTTGGCAAACAGGCACAAGCCTGTTTGCCAACAGACACCCCGCAAACCATCTGCCACCTCGAAGCACCTCCCCCTCGTCCTCCTCACACGATATTCTCCCTTCCCCTATTTCTATACATCCCTTCGTAGCCACCTATCCCCTTTAGAAACGGTGGCACATCGACAAAGAACATTTTCTGGGTGTCTTCTATTTGGCGTCCATCCATCCGCACTCTTTTTTTTCTTTTTCGAAGAATATGTTAGAGATGTTGATTCAAAACCACAACGTAACGAACATACAAAAACGAGATCTCACCGCCAAGTTTAAATCTAAGCTAGATTCGATCTTGATCCAACATAGTTGACCAAAAAAAAAACAAAACGGAGAAAAGATTTCGCAGCATCCAAGGCCGCGACGCGGTACAAACTGATTACGTACCAAACATAACCCAGAGAGCGACGCAGAGACCAACAAAGCCCGGCCAACGAAAGTCGATAAACAAAGGCCGGTGAAACCGGCCGGGAAATTGAGTTAGGGAGGTGAATCAGCCGATTGCTGTCTCCTATCAAACCAAAACGCTTTTGTTAAAAAAGAAAAAAAAGGCTATGGGACGTTATTAAAACAATAACGGCAATACCATGAAACAACAATAAACGATCCCGGATCCGAGCAAGCGACGCGCAACGACATGCTTTGTTGTCTTTCCTTTGTGGGTTCCATCGCTCCCTCTCTTTTACCTTTTCCCTGTTCCCTTTTCCCCCTCTTCCCTTTCTCTTCGAACCACAGCACCAGAGCAGCGCGCGACCACCGCCGCAATCAGCGTTAAATGCCCGACGTCACGGAGCCAATCGATAACTCAGCCGATCGGCGCGGATCATGGCATCATTTTGCACGTCGTAAAATGCACTCGGCGTGGCGGTAATGGGTCCCACTCGCTCGCCGAAAGAGCGCTCGGAATGCCACCGGTGGAGGCTGTCAAATGAACCTTTTCCTACCCTTTTTTGTTGCCGCCGTTGTTTTCGCATAAATATGCCGCCTAGCGGCGGGCGTGGAAACTGGCTTTGGAGGACGTACTTTTACGCCGGCACTTGGAGAGCAGGCGACGCATGCTCTGCGCGTGCGCAATACATCGCGTCGGCTGATCTGACGCAGCTGTCGTCAGCTATTTCGCTTGCCCCGTTAATTATTATTACTTATTTAATAAATGCCGCGGATAATTGTTCATCGTGCAAGCAGAACACGGTTATGTCAAGTTTTCTAAAGAAGATTGAAAACAGTTCGTACTCGGAGCATGTTACCAGTTGGAGGGCTGTTATCTCTAATCGTCAGTCAAACGCACGAAGAAAAAAAAGTATTTAAGTGTGTTATCTTGAGGAGAGTATGGTCTCACACTTTTGCGAATGACTCAGTCTTCCTGGAGCGCTGTGGGTCTGGCAATACGTACACGTCCTTGCCTAAACCAAACTCACAATAAAAATATAAAATAAAAGACACTTGATCTGGCAATTTTTAGTTTACCCTCGAGAGATGTGTGCACCCTTACGTATGGTATCGAGTACAGAAGAGACGCGTCTAAAATCAAACCTTCGCCACCAGGAGGGAGGAGAACTCGCGCACAAACAGAACTCTTCTAGAAAAAGAACAATAGAAGTCATTTGTTTTTAATGCAGATATGTTTTTGTTTTCAGCTAATTCAGATAGTTTGATAGTAAAGCAAGGTGCAGACAGTCTGCAGAGATACTGTCTGAGACGAGTCACTGAGGGATCGCACTCGCTCCAGAAGGTAGAGGGTGTCGGACTGCTCCTTATATTGATTCGGTAAACTGACCTTCCGTTGAGGCAGATCATTGGACAAGCTACCTCCAAAATTCGCCATTATATATATGTTTTTTCTTTCTTTTTGTCTTCTTCGTGTACACTGTAGTTCCCAGAGAAGTACACAAACTTGAGTTAGAAAAAAATTAGAAAAAAAGAAGAGAAAAACAGATGTCAGCTCTGGCCGGGCATCCTCGAAACCGTACACTTCTCGCCGAAAACAGGTTCGGGTGATAAGGAGGCAAATCGAATCCTATCGCGCTTTTCGGTTGTGGCGAAATTGATGAATTGCGAAGTTTATCCAAATTTAATATCCGGTCTGAGTTGAGCTAATTGGTGCATTGTCACTGATGGTGAAGAAACAGCATGAACACTAAAGGATTACACAGAGAGAACAAATTGGTGCGTGTGCGTGTGTTTATACAGCCGAAAGTTCGTCTGCCTCAACTGGCTACTTGTCTCTCAGGTGTAGATGAGCAATTTAGCCATTGCGGTACAACCGCTAACCTGGGGTCTTTAACGTGCACCGCGCAGAAGTGACACACGACCGCACGCCGGTACGATGCTTATCCAGATCGAAACGGGCAGGGGTGGGGATTGAGCCCAGGATCCGTGGGTTCCGCAGCGCGAGCTTTCGCTTCACGTGCTCGGAGCTGGTGTGCGCTAACCCGCTCGGCCACCAATCCCCCTTACAGACAGGACCCGAATCACATACTGTCGTGAAAGGACCCGGGAGACAATTTTCGGCCGTCCAGTACGACCGCCACAGGTGCACGGCCTTGATTGAGCGCCGTCGCAGGATAATTCCGGTGAACTATGCCAACGTGCCCTCGTAAAACAGGACGATGAGGGATTCAAAGAAGAATTACCTCGTGGCTACGACCCTATTCTTCGATTCGAGGATGGCCGGCGCCTGTGTTTACAAGTTTGGGACGTTGACGCCAGCGGGGCAAAGAGTTGTGGATCGAGTTTGCCTCAATCTATAGGCTGGACTGCGGAAGACGCTATACGAATAAGCTTGCACGGTCGCCGGTAGGTGGCGTCTTTATACGCAAAGACGTAGAGTAACTCTATATGCTCCGCTTGCAGAGAAGAGTGTCGCAATGGTTTCCAATTTTCGAGGCCAAGCATTGCGGCAGAGAAGTGACCGCCGCTCCCGCAGGAGACGAGACGGGCAAGTTCCCATGAGACGGCGGTTCACCGCATATGCGCCGTCTTCCGGGTTCCTGCGTAAACTAGGAAAGGAGACGTACGGCCTTTTTCGAGCAGCTCTTTCGTCATAAAAGAAACGGAATCACACACGTCTAAATGGCGCACGCAGTGTAAGAATTCCTTACAAACAAAAAATGAAACCAGTTTCAATCGAAATTCTAAAGGACTCACTCAATACACCGCGTTGAGTCTCGACTGAAATCCAATTGGTTTTTCCTTATGTGTTCCTATTGAATCTTCACAGGGTATTGTCCACCGCGTGTTTCGAATAAACAGTGTTTCGACGCCGGGACTCCATTCCTTAGTAAAAAAATACTTGGTATAAGCAATAATCGCTCCGTGCAGACGCTAAATCCACAACAGCGATTCTATCCGGTATATTTTTGCTTCTCTGCATAGCATTACTTAGGACAAGGCGAGGCACCGTAGTTGCTCGCTTTAAAATATTTTTACTGCTTCTTCTCTTTCCGAAGTGACCAGTATAATAGGTTTTTTTATCATTGTTTAACGACTATGTTTAACAGCTACCAACTAGCCCAGCTCTCAACTTTATTATAATAGCCTCAATGATGTCACCATAGTCACTGACAGGGTGAGAACGTCGAGGCGTGTCTCTCAAATACCCGACCTTCAGCATCGCTCCATGCCTTCCACCGTGCTTTGGCAGCCCACGCGCACTTGATGCGCACGACACGTTGAAGCGTTTTCAAGGGAGGAGACTCAAGTTTGAGGGGGACAAGTGAAGCTTTTCCCCGTTGTTCTCACCTTTTTAGTGACCGAGATCTGTCAGTGACACCACTCGAAGGTGTGAAAAGTTTTGGATTCCATTTTTTGCAAAAATGAATCTGAGGAAATATGTTTATTCTGAAATACATCTGTACTCATGGTTATTTTCAACTGTGCCCTTGCTGGCTTCTTGAACAGCAAAGGGCGCAAACCAACTAATGTCAACTACTCATAATAAAAAAAAAAAACTCGTTTGAATCTCTAATGAGGAGAGAAAGAAATGCCTGTCAAGGGATAAAACACAAGTGCATGCTCAGTGACTAAGCTCAAAATAATGAATGACAAAACTAATTTATAAGTCTAGTGAGTATAAACTTAAAATAATAAATTTTGAGCTCTTAATGATGAAACTCATTTGGAAATGTCATAAGTAAATTCAAAATAATCGATATTCAGTTCTTGGCGATAAAACTCGTTTGCATACCTGAGTAAATTCAAATGAACGAATATTGAGTTCCTAATGTACAGACTCAATTGCATTGTTCATGAGTAAATTCAAAATAATATATTCTGAGTTCATAATGAGCAAACTCAATTGCATTTCAAAATAATATATACTGAGTTCATAATGAGCAAACTCAATTGCATTCTTAATGAGTAAATTCAAAAGAATATATATATTGAATTCATAATGAGCAAACGCAATTGCTATTCTTAATGAGTAAATTAAAAAAAATATCGAGTTCTTAATGACCAAGCTCAGTTGCGTTCCTAATTAGTAAATTCAACAGAATATTGAGTTTCTTATGGTGAAACTCATTAAACGTTGAATTTATATTGAGTTTCAATTGACTCTGTAGGAATACATAAGAAACACAAACTCACTGATCATTTTTGTAAGGGATCGCAGGCTTAAGAAGCTTCTCGCTCGTCAAACTTGGATGTAAGGTCTACATTTCTCGAAGGCAGAACAAAAAATATGTTCCGCCCAAAAAATATGGCGCTCCGCAAGCGTTTCGTCAAATCCGGCGCATGTGACCCTTTCTCCCCCAATGAGGAGTTGGCGGCGAAAGGAGGAGGAAGGCTGATACCCAGGCTCCGCCATTTAGTAACTCTAGAAAAGGGTAGCGTGCCTTTAATACACACGCGCGATTTTGCCGGCACCTTACAAAAAGGTAAATTAACAAAAAGTGGTATAGGTGCCGCAAGCCGCCGCTCTAATAAAAAGCCTTCAGCTGTATACATCTATCCATCCATCCGGTCCACTCTCATCACTGATCAGTGCATTCTCCACGCCGTGCGGGTAAACTACTTCCCTGCGCACACTTCTCAAATTTTCTGGAAAAATCTATCGGATGAAACGCCGTCGTAGAACCACGAATCGCCACAAAGTAGCAGCGTCAAATACAAAAATAACGCTCGTTTTCTTTCTTTTTTTTCCATTTGAAGTCGCGAAAGAAAACGCTTCGGGTAAGGTTTTAACGAAGAGAGAAAGCACGAGGAAACAAAGAAAAGAAAAACATACAGAGACAAATATCCAAAACAAAACAGATAAAAAACAATAGAAAAGAAGGAAAAAAACAAACTATCTTGCTCGGTCCGTATAATCCAATTTCAACACTCAGTCCAACGTGTCATATAGATAGAAGCCCTTGCCGGACGCGAACCCTTGCGTGTCGCGTAACGGGGTTAGAAAAGAATTCGGAGCAAAGCTTCTGTTGTTGCTGGTTTTGCTTTTTCGCTGATCCCTCTTTAAACCCGCGGCGGACGACGAGCCTGTGTTGTAGTCTTGTAGATGAGTGCCCCCACTTTGAAAAGCTTTAAACAGAAAGAAAAAAAAAGAAGAAAGAAACACGAAATGAAACGGAATAAAAAATAAAAGTATAAAGAGATCTCGGTTCAGACAAACGTTATACGGAGGGAAAAAGCGGACTAAACGAAGCGAGCTTGAAACACGTTAATCATGTGAACAAACGCAACAATCCTTTCGCGTCTCGTGCCCCGAATTTTCGCCTCTAGCTCGCTCGGACAGCCCACAAAATTACGTGTGAATAAAAGGAAAGAATAAAATAAAATAAAAAAGCAATGTACTTAAAAAAAATGAGGTTATGACGTGAGGTTCACGGCCCTCCTTCGCGTGTTAAAACGTTTTTCTTTTCTTTTCTTTTTTTTTATTGGGGGGGGATTTGCGGAAGCAGTTTTTGGTTCGAGGGGCTTGAAAAGAGCGAAGACTAGCTACCTTATGAGTACAAGTGCCTCGGTTTAATGGAACGTGGTTTAGAAATACAAAGGGGGCTAGTGGTAGCGATGATTTATCCGGAGGAGTATGTCTTTTCCGATCAGTCTCTCCCCATCTCACACTTCCTTTATTATTATTTTTTCTTTACCTCGCCCCTTTTCTTTTGCTGAAGGTGTTGCCGCATGAGTACGGGCGGGTGTGTACTTTTAAAATTAAGCAAAGTAGGAGCAAAGAAAAAAAAATCCGGATGTAAATAACTGGGATTAAAACCGACGTAGTGCCGGGATCTATGCAAACTCCTCTTTTTTTATTATTATTATGAATGCCTGCGTTTTTAACACGGAGTGTATTAAAGGACTCAGATTCCCGAAAAAGAAAACAAAAATCCTGACGTGAGGTCAACAAAATAATGTTTAACGCAAAGAAAGCAAAAAAGTCAGGAAAAAAAGAAAACGAGTAAGGCAACGAGAGATTGAGAAGGGAGAATGATGTTTTCAACCTTACCCCAACAAGAATTGAATCCAGGGGCGGTTTTTGCTGACGACAGCGGAAATTTTTTACCGGCGGATAAAAATAGAAAATTTTGCACCTATGCAGGGAAAAGAGTATGACCAAAATGGCTGCCGCAAATGCCTCTTTTGATTGGACCATAAAAGTGTCATTCCAATCGGAGAAAAAGCCTGAACAGGCTCGACATATAAGTGAAAGAAACCACACGACCGCACTTGTGGAGCAGCGTGCAACGACGCCGTCTTGAACCATATTTAGGAGATACCAGCTGAGCAAACCAAGCATACAAATGTAAGGAGGACGAGAGAGACGCATTCAACCGCTGGACTACCAACTGCATTTAATGAAACACTTCATCTTCATCGACAGGGTAGGATCAATCAAACCTAGCTTGCTCCACTTCTTCCTTTTTTTCTCATTTTTAACCTAGGGCATCCTACTCGTCTGTCTACTTGTGGGCGGTACTTCCACCTCGCAAGAACGTCCTATTCTTCTCTGCTTAAGGTCACAGATGGTGAATTAACACACATGTCCCCTTTTTCTTCTATGTTTAAAGCTTCTGGAAACCTCCCGTGCAAACCGGTTTCGATGGTGCCCCATGATGGTAACTTTGTCTAATCTCGACTTGCACATGCAGTCACGGCAACGTGACTGCATGCCCGTGGACGCCAGCGGTCCAGGTTTCAAGGGTGAGGCTTTTCCCAACTGAGTGTGTTTAGCAGCGTTGCCTTCTGCGAACGCCACTGCTAGCGGCCATAACTGTGGGCTTTCCCGTTGAGCGCATGTTGACAGCGAGCGTTTGTCAGATACGTTTTGACCCGTTGCTTTGTACCCACATTTCGTGCTGATGACGACATGCGATTACCTCCCAGCTTCACATCTTCCAGCGCAAGGCGTAATTTCGAAAGGCAACAATAAAAAGACAATAGTGTAAAGATCAACTCATTGGTTTATTAAAACCATCGCAAAACAAACAGCTGATCACGACATAAGATGACCTAATTTCTACCGCAATTTTGTGCGCCTTGCAAAGGATAATTGAAGGTTTAAAACAGCAAATGACAAGCTAAAAAGCAAAACAGTAAAAGTATACAATTTTTGCATTTTCAAGTAATTTCTTGAAAAAGAATACTTACAGTACATTCTTTCTTTACGAATAGTAAACTAAACGTACCTTTAGCATGCACATCTTATGGCCAAACCAGGTCGACGCAAAGACCGCACCGCAATAAATACACTTAAAGTAGGCGTAGGTGTTGCAGGCGTTACGGAAAAAAGGTAACGCAATACGTTACCCGTTACTCGCCAATAAAAGGGACGCGTTACCGACCTACGTTACATCAAAACAAAAGGAACGTGTTACCGTTACCGATAAAAAGTAATGCACGTTACCTTTTTATATTACGAATTAGCACTTTTACTGTATCGACAGTACAGGTATGCCTAAGCGCCATATTTCAAGCATTATGTTCATGCAGATCCTAAACAAAATTCCTTTATTTTTTTACGGTTTCACACAAATACTTAAAAAAAACCAAAACGAATAAAATTCACATGGTTTGGCGCCTAAAAGCACGAAACAAATTTAAGTAATTTCTTAAACTGTTGGGAAGAAGTAACGAGCAACATAACTACGTTAGCCCTTGACACAAGTATAGCAAGTACGTTACCCGTTACTGAAGAAAATAACGCGGTATCGGTAACGCCGTTACCACCAACACTGATTGAAAGTATACTTCACATATTGAACGCGTGCTAAAATTAAACTTTAAGTGTACCTAACTTGTTTCATAAACTTACAAAATGATTCTACTAGTTTTTGCATTGCTTTTTACCGAGGGAAAGCAGATCAACTTGTAGGGTCTGCTACGGTGCGACTTTCAAACCAAGCCTAGCGTTATCTTGAGCAGCCAGCAAAACACAGTTCCTCCCTTTCAACCCACGTCCCCAATTCACCTCTCCCTCCACTTCTCTCTCTCTCTCTCAGGCTTCCCTTTGGTCCGAAACACGCACATACACGCGACATACTGACTCCACGGAGAGAAACCTCGGACAACAACACGACGACAAGAAAAAGGGTCGATTTTTGCGCCAGCCACGGGTCGCTTACCCCCTCTGCCGACCAAATTTGGCCAATCATTGACCGCCTGTAATCGCGATAATAGCGTTTTCCCGATTTCCTCCCATTTTTTTCCCTCACATCCTGCAAAAGAAAGTGAGAAAGACGAGTGCAAAGGCCTTTCTCCGCCCTCAACCGGAGAGAGAGTGAGCGTGAGAAAAAGAGGCGCCTCTATCTCTCTCATACAGATATTTATACACTATATATATATACACTGTATATATAGATATATAGCAAATGGACGAGGGTCAAACGCGAGACCCCGGGCAAACTGCCATTCTGACTAATGAACCGACTCCTGGGAGAGAGGGATAAGGATGGCGAGGAAAGAGGAAAATATGAGGGAATCCGGCCGGAGTGTAGGGAAATGGAGAGGCTGATTCAGGGGTTACAGGGAATGGAGTGGTAAGCCTATGGGGAACCGGTACGTTTCTTTCCATTGAAATTATGAGAAGCGGGGAAAAGGAGAGAGCGAATGTTTATTCGCTATACCGTATCTCCCAGGCAATTCGCTCGAAACAGAGCGGTTCCGGAAACACTTTAATTGCGAGTGAATAAACATGTTTTTGGGAAGGAATGAAAGGAATATCTTCGAAAAAAGAATACTAGAAATGGGAAAAGCAAATCGGGACAATCGCAGTAAAGGGAAAGACTATAGCAATCTCACGTGTTCATAAATGGATAAAAAAGAAATCCGGAAAGTTAGGATTGCCAAAGATGGCACGAAAATTGTGCGGGAAACCCTAATGTTTTTGAGGGTAGGCCAGAAATCTTCGGGAAAAGGAGGTATACAGTAACCAAACACGCAAAAATATCGAAATATCCGCTTTTCTAACGAATTGAAAAAAAAAAAAGACTATGAAAGAATAAAACTTAAGCCTCACTAAAACCGGTCTCGTGAAAGCCCGCCAAAAAGCTGTTCTGTAAGACACCGAGGTAAACAA
This sequence comes from Ixodes ricinus, assembly GCA_037355805.1. Classification (NCBI taxonomy): domain Eukaryota; kingdom Metazoa; phylum Arthropoda; class Arachnida; order Ixodida; family Ixodidae; genus Ixodes; species Ixodes ricinus. The sequence continues at coordinate 244,974 of JAZHYW010037016.1, forward strand.
AACAACCGGAAATCCCGTGTTTCTGGTGTAAATAAAAGGCTCCAATAAAGAAGGAAAACATATTAGTTAAGGAACAGGAAGAAAGAAAAAAGAGCGGAAATATAGCGGGTAAGAGGGAGGGAGGGTCTCCGTTCCCCGAAAAACAAGAATCTGGGGATAAAGGGAAACTCGGAGTCCCCCGCCATTCCAGATCAGCTTTCAGCATCGCGCTCTCCTTTCCCTATATCGACCTCCCTTTTTTCCCTCCTATCTCTTCCCGAAAGCGGGGCGTCGAAGGCGGCTTGACCGCGTCGCACTATATTTTGTTTTGTTTTTTTTTCGTTGGAGACCCGGATCCGACACTACCACGTTCAGCGACCATCGTGCAAAGAAGTCCAGAGCAGGCCTCGATCGTACGTCGCGTAGTGGTCCTGTCACACGAAGGGAACGCGACTGACCAATCAAACGTGGTCGGCTAGGCGACAGCACGGTGTCTTAGCCCTCGGGGAAGAACACGTCCAACTGAAAAGGGGACGAGACAGACAACCCCCTGTCCGAGAAGAAAAAAAAAACACAAAAAATACGGTACACTGGATACAACCCCGTTCCATACCATGACTGACCACAGGGAAAGTCAAGGCCCGTCCCAGCCAATACAGCGCTGTGAACGTCCCACGTGACCAAGCTCCCCCGCGCGTCGCAGCCACCCCTCCTGACGATCACGTGACACTCGCACAGCGTCGGGTTGGCTCCGATGGCTCGCGCCGACAGTCGCCCGCTGCTGCAGGCTCCTTTGGCTACTTAGCCCAGCCGTTCGAGCCAATGCACTGCAACCCCGTAGCGTCACGCGACCTTCGAGGAAGGGCGCTGATTGGCTGGGATCGCTCGTAGCGTCCGCTGTGGTCCATCAAAGGACGAAGCAGTGTATGGAAGAGCGTTTAGGAATCTCCCCACGCGGCTTTCAGGTGGCCTATATGAATATTTTTGTTTTGTGCTTTTCAGGCTTCTTTCGCGAGGAAGAAACCTTTTTTTTCTTCTTTTCGATTGTCGGGATATGTCTACAAAAAAATAAAGGGGGGGGGGGGGGGTTAAAGGGAGCCGTCAGATCCAGACGTCAAAGCGCACGTACATTCGTGCCGCTCTCGCGACACTTATTTTGTAGAAGCCCCGGGTACTATAGCCGCACCCTGCTCCTGTATAACGTACGAGAGGATTACAAATTGGGACGCGGTGGGAAGCGAACCGGGATCCTTTCTTTCCTCAGGAAAGCTTAGTTTCCCTAAATCCGATCCCGGACTACTTGTATTCAGTTTGTCTGCGAAATAAAAGAAAAAAAACAAGAGAAAAAAAAAGATACAAAAAGAGAATTTAGAGTCCCTTTTGATACAAAAAAGAGACTTGGTTTTACCCATACTGTGTATAGGGCTAGAGTTACATTAAAAAAAAATGTCCGTAAAAAGAGTGTAGAAAGAAAGTGTGTAACGAAAGTGCTTCAGGTGTAACGCAATTTCCATGCTAAGTTTAGCGGAAAAATTGCGTTACATCTATTGCGGTCGTCGCGCGTATCGTGATTACAACGAATCCAGAAAAGCCCATAAGCTTCAAACGACTCAACACATACAGCACATTCTCCGTCAACGGACTTCATCCCCCCAATTAGCAAACACGATGATTCGACCGACATATCCCTCTTCCGAAGAAGAGAAATCGCCCTTTTAGAAATAACTGCCAGGTGGCGCCAGAAAAAACTGGCGCCACCTGGAAGAGAACGGGGTTCAGGAGGTTCTGGTACGAAAATACGCGAACACGTGCTCAAGCGAGCACGGACACTCCCTCGACAATGGAAGCAGGACTCTTCTGTCCCTATTGTGCTTTTTCGCCTACAACCTCGCTCTGGGACCTCTCCTATCCTCTCTCTCCTTTCTAGACCGCGCACTGTTCACGTATTTTCTTACCAGAACCTCCTGAACCGGCGACCTCCAATGGCGAATTCCACGGGTCGTTTTGGAACGCGCCGGGATAGACGGTTTAGGAGCGCGCCTATTTCACGGGGCGATCGGGACCGAGAAGGACGTGTTCCACTCGTCGTTTTGGATCAGCTCCCACTCCAGATCTCGATCCGGATCCGAGAAATGTCGCTCCGCCGATTTCGGCGGATTCGACCTGAAGTCAACCTGACCAGCCCTCGGTGCGCACACGTGACTTCCTTTCTCGCCGGGCATCTCGCGATCTCGCCTCGGAAGAATTCGTAATGGCCGCTCGCGAAGTCGCCGCCCGCTTTACTGCTGCTGCTGCTTGATGACAGCTCGTCGTCAAGTTGTTCGAGCAGCTCCTCCAGCAGCAGCGGCTCGAGTAGCAGCGACGACGATCGAGATTGCTTGTATGTCCCGCATGAATTCGACTGCCTTTTCGGACCTCCGCAGAAGAGGCCGAAATTCGAGACGCACTTGGACACCGTTCACGAGTATTCCGATGAAGAGGAAAGTGTGCTACGCTGATGCACATCGCTTATCGACGCGCATCTTTCACATCTTGATTAACTTCGCTCGTGCGTTGAACACGTGTTGTTATGCGCCGCGATTGACGAAAACATGCGCCTCCGAGATCCGGGACCGCGGGAAGGGGATTCCCGGGAAGGGGATTCCCGGGAAGGTGAATGACGGGAAGGCATACGCCGATCCCGGAGGAGTGGTCATGTTTCACTGCGGATCCGGAGGCGGAGCGACTCCGTTCTGATCGCATGCTCCATCTCGGATCTGGTCTACTGATCCCGGCGCGCTCCAAAACGACCAATGGAATTCGCCATGAAATGATCCATTGCTGCTCCTCAACGGTCAAAGTCACCCCAGAAAAAGACGACGAGTTGGTTTTGAAACGTCAGGCCCCTACACATTTAGGTATTGCACCCTAAAAACAAAATATGCGAGTTAACCTTCCATCGGTACGCAAAGATAGTCAATCACGCGTCCAACAATCGAAGGATTCTAGTATATGACGAAACTTAGAATATGACTAGATGTGAGAAATGCAAACTCAATATTCTCCTTCATCATCCGTTCTTTGCCGATCCAGTCAGGTACGTTGCGACGACAGCAAGCATGGTTCGCTAAAAAGGCAAGAATCTTTCTTTATATTCAACTGTATTTACAAAAGACATATTGATGATACGAAGAGATCGACCGGGTCACCCCGAGTCTCTCGTTGCAGTCCCAATCCAAACACTCCCCTCCGCGGCCCGGACATGGGCTCTTGAAAATGCACCGACCTCCTCGGCCTCGGGCAGGGGTCGACCAATTGTTTTAGTCTTTTACAAATTCCCGGGATCCCGAAAGACCAACGGTGGATCGGAGTCGACACTGACCTTCGTCAACCCCGCAACCGACTTCGGCTGACAGGACCGAGCACACTCGTTGAGTTCACCGCATAGTCGGGTCCCGTTAGCGCGGCTCCTCGGTCGAAACCCCCGATGGGCCCCGAGGGGCGCCCAGGAACGCAAACCGTCCCCGTAACCAGCAGCAGGGACTTTTAGAGAACCGTTTTTGCTCACACGAACACGGTACCATGAACCCTCCGTTACGAACTGCGCATAAGCGAGTCTTCTGCGGTAGCGCATGCGCAGTTCATACCGGAGGGCATCATCGTACCGTATCAGATGTGCAAAAACGGTTCCTTAAAACTCCCTAGTAAACGCACAAACCGGCGGAACCCCTGCGGGGGCGAAAGGCACCCACCCCATACGTGAGCACCCAAGCCGGCAGAATACGCACGCGCGCGGTGTTTCCCGTCGCCCGACAAAACTGCGACATTACTTTTTGCCCGGCCAGCGGTTTCTTCGAATAGGATGGTCGACACGAAAATACACGAATTAAATCCGAGCACAATGAATCGGAAATACCAAAATGAGGGAGATTTCGTACAGACCGTTTTTCCTACTCTTTCTGCAGCGTACATGACGCCGCTAGTGCGCTTGCGCGCCGCTGGATTTGACTGCGGAGTCCCGGATCTCGTAGCGGGTTGCGGAGAGCGTTGCGGGACGGAAGAAACGATCTACGAAAACTCCGTATTGTTAATCTTTCTTCAATCCCTATTGTCCCGAACTTAACGTGGGATGTCCGCAGGGAGAGCGAGTGCGACGTTTCACTCGTACATTGTTCCCGCGCATTTTTTACAGGCCTAATCGTATTTCGTAGCTTCGCCATACGCTGGGGATTCTTCTAGGGTTTGCCCTGATTGGCTGTCTCCACGAGCTGAAGGAAAGAGAACTCAGCGACTTTTCAGAGTGTGGTTTGTACTTGATTTCCTTATCATGATGATTTTAATTTGATTTTCTTTTTCTCTGTCCCTCCTTTTCTCAAAATGAAGAATGAAATACAAAACAAGGACAAAGGAAGTCTATGCTTATCTCGACAATTGTGTCGTCAAGGGTCGCTGCAGGTTCGATATTGTCGCGTCAAGTGTCACTGCAGGGACAAAATCAGATGGGAGGCTACGGTAAAAAAGAAAAAAAAAATGATCACGCTTCGACACCGTGAGAGACAGAAATTAAGACGGAGACGCTCGATCTGTAGGTAACCTAAGCTCCACCGTAAACCGTACGCCTGGAAGGTAATTGAAACCGACAATTCGGGTGATTCCTGGATCACGGCCGCGGTCCAGATCGTATTTCTGCTCCGGTTCCTGAGACCTTTCGCTTCGTATCGTTGGTGCCGTACGTTGTTTTGTTGAGCGCTCGATGTTGATTGTTTTCTGCGAAAGACGATAGATGTGAAAACTTATTTGACATAATCGAGAGTTTTCCCGATATGGTTTTACGTGTCATTTATCTATAGGACGAACTCCACCGTAAACAGATCGACATAAAAAGATCGATTTTTTAGTGCTTTCTTTTTTAACGCTTTTATTAAGAAAATACGATCGCCCATATATTTGTCAATAAAATACTACGGAAAATTTTCCCGTCTTCTTGTAATCAAACAGAATTATTCAAGTGACCGTGACACGATACTATGGCCTCGAATATCACCAAACACAGAACATTTTCCCTCTTAGCGGAGTGATCCGCGCAATCTGCACTGAGCTATTTTGGGAATGAGAGGCGAGCCTGCTACATCACTTCTTTCGGAAAGTCTCGCGGCTTTTAGCGTCGCCAGTGCGATTAATTAATTGCGCCGCGTGTTTGTTTACGCAGTGGGTGGTTAGTCTGCCAGAAACATGGCGACATTGTTACCCACTGTAGACGAGATATTCAGCCAGTGCAGTCAGTACAACTGCTAGCCTTTTACGTGCATCGCGCAGTAGTGATGCACGACCGCACGCCGGTATACCAAGCTCAATCCAGATCGAAACGGGCAGGGGTGGGGGTTGAATCCAGGATCCCTGGGTTCAGCAGCGCGAGTTTTCGCTTCCCGCTGTCCGAGCTGCGTTACGTCAAGCAGCCTCAACCACAAATCAAGCAGTTCAGGGCGCGTCACGGAAGCTCGCAGATTGAACCACGCGAGCATGCCTCGCCGGTCGGCTCGCGTCAGGGAGCAATCGATCCGTCGGCGAATAATTCGAGTGTGCGTTCGTGGCCATTTAGTGCCAAGATGGAAATCGGCGAACAGCAGTAACATCCGGATTGTTACACGTTACCTGGGCATTGTCAATCCGGACGTGTGGCTGGGATGAACAATGGTTACACGAAAAGGCCAAACAACGTCTGACAGCCTATTCTGCAGGGACGAGGTGAGGGTGTATAGTGCTCGGGTTCCTACGGTGTTTTCTGTAACAAATAACTTGTGGGGCTTAAACCAATCGCACGTGTTATGTATTAAAAGAAAGTCGGGGATTACTTTTTAACAGTTTGTAACGAAGTCGACGTAAACGATTAATGGTCCTGCGGTAAAGAAAAAAAAGTGTGGAATTCAATTCAGCGTACAATTACGAGCAGCGCACTTAATGCTAAAGGCTAGTTCTTCACACAATATAGACCTTTTTCAGATGTCCGTCGAGCAACATTGATGGTCGACTTAATTGGTCTTTTTAGACTTATGCTAGGTGGCGCAAGTCACCGCCCGTTACAAAGGGCGTAACTATTAACATCCATCCATCCTTGGGAATGAAGAGTGTGATCGGATACGTGTCCTCGCCGAACGCCGACGCAGTCCTCGTGCCAGTACATACATCAAGAGATGGCGCAGACTTTTGAAGAGGTTCTTAAGTGTTTCAGTGTGAAGGTGGACGCCGTGACAACTCACGACCTCTAATGGCGCGAGAACGCAGCACTGGCACAATCTATAGGATAACCCTGGAACGCTTCCGATCGATATACTTATGTTTCCTAAATTTTGTATTCTTTCACCTCGGGACTTCAAATACCTCTCACAATGTTAGAAGTGACCCCTTGTCATCAGTCTTAGGTAGTAACACGTTACTAGTAACGCGTTACTGTAACTTTGTTACTTTTTTGGTAACTTGTAACTGTAACGAGTTACTTTCTAAAAATGTAACTTGTAACTGTAACGAGTTACTTTTTTCTGAGGTAACGATGAAAGTAACGACGTTACTTTTGTCGTTACTTTTCAGCATTTTATGAATAATATATCACAGAACGAGTACTATTTAGCTACATCTTGCACTTTTCAAATCGTCTGTTCCGACATTTCGAGTGTCAAATTGGCCTTGCACAAACTTGTGAATACGTTCTTTGTCGCGAGTCACGACCCGAATATAGCCACGTGTAGATTTGATAAAAAAAGATCTAGTTGTCTTTACGCACGCGCTTGTACTTTATGACTGAACACTTACATCTTAGTGTTTTGAAGCACTATCTATGTTGTGGTTTTTTGTTTTTCTGTGCAAAAGCTTTTTAATTGGGTGAATCAACCGTGAAACAACAATACACGCGGAGGGCATTGCGCATGTTTCGCATTTTGATTTGCGCCACTACTCTGGCGTGGAAACTTTCAAACCCTAATTTCGAGAAGCAACTGCTGCTAAGTTACAATATGAAGTAAAAAGCGTACTTTTTTTTCATTTTATGCAACAAAACTTTGTAAGGGGCGTTTTCTAGTTTTTCCTAATTTTTTGTGTTATAGAAAAGTAACTGAAAAGTAACGTCGTTACTTTTTAAAAGTAACTGTAATTGTAACGAGTTACTCTTTTGTTGCGGTAACTGTAACGGTAACTTCGCTACTTTTTTCTGAAAGTAACTGTAACTGTAACGAATTACTTTTTAAAAGTAACTTACCCAAGACTGCTTGTCATAGAGAGTGCGGTAGATTTGGTCTCGTAGATACCCTCAGTGTATAGTTATACGCAGATCGAGTTCTAGGTACACACGATAGGTGGCGCCAAAGTATCAGTGTGTTTCTTTCGACAGAAGTGGCCACAAGCCGTCAAAACGCACTCCATCAGACTCAAACGCAAATGCGGGAGCCAGCCTCAAGCGGTGCTGTCACGGGGTAAGCCACGACGGCTAGTGACAAAAAAAAAGTATATGTGATATGAAACTTTTTGAAAGATAAATTACTAAAACACGGAAGAAAAATAAGGAAGCCCCGTGAGAGGCACGCCAGGACATGAGAGCGGTAGCGCGGTCTTTTCGCACACCATACTCCAAAACGGCTGTTTGACATCCGTGCCCCACCATACTGGCGCTCAACGTGGGGTAAAATAACGCCCGACGCGGTCAGCACGGCATCGCTTACTTCAGACAGCGAAAGGGGAAGGAGGGGAGAGGAAGGAGGGGGGGGGCTGCAGACGTCTTGAAGCTGTTCCGGCTTAACGCGACACGACGTTGGCGTGTCGGAAGCGTTTGGCGCCCGCCGCTTTACGCCGAAGGCTTCCCGTCGAGTGAGCAAGGAGAGCGGGCGCTGTCACGCAGCGCAGCGCGCGTTTGAAGCGCCGGTCACGTCAACGGACGCGAAGCGCAAACAGTGGGGCGCTGCCGGCACCTACTTTTTGCCGTAAATAAAAGCTTCCCAGAGGAGGAAAGGGTTTCTGACGGTAGCGTACAACACGAAAAATCGATAGTTTCCGAGCAAACTGATCACTTGCCGTAGCTCGTCCGCAGTTTGCAGACAGACTCATTGTAGACGTGTTAGCGGTGTTGCGAATTCGGAGAGCTCGTTGAAGAAGCGCAGAACGACCAGCTTTGGTGAAATAATTTTCTTTACTACTTCGTTGTTTTCTTGTTTCACAGCTACCCCTCGTCCTGCAACGCGCGCGCGCTCACGACGGAGGAAGTTTTGACTTAATTTGCAAGCGGGGATAGAAAAACAAAATTACTCTCTAAGCATAAAAAAATAGTCCGGTGAAACTGCTTATTATCCAAGAGTAAGGAAATCGATTCCCAGCTAAGATAAAACTCTACATGGTTTTTGTTGTTGTTGTTGTTTTTTCTCTACAGCAGCGAGGGCGGCGGTAGACCGATAGTGGTGAACAAGGTGGCTGCGAATATTGGAGTCGAGAGCGGCAGATTGCTGACATCTGGGGTTCGGAAAGACAGAACGAAAAAGAGAGCCGAAGGAAAGAGGAGAAATAATGCAGACGGGTGATTAGGCGGGTTCGTCTTGTGACGACGCGTAAAACTTTAATGCCTACCGCCGCTGTATTGACTTTTTCCTTGAACTTAAAGCTAAAAAACAAACAAAAAAACGTGCATTGTAGTTGCGTGTGATATTTCACACGCCTTCGTGTTAATCAAATTTCGTTGCACATCTCCCGAGCTCACGCAGATCCCCGGTGGCGACCGCTCTACCAGGGCGTTCCGAGACAGCATAAGTGCATTGGATGTCGGGCCTACTAGTCTAGAGTCTGAATACTGGTGGCTCTTCTTCGGAGCTAAAAGAAAACGTCAATAACATAGTAAGTTCGAGAGATAATTAAAAGATAACTCACGAGATATAAGCGTGCAGCACGGATAGAAAGTCACTCGATGCGTTTCTTGCTCCAAGTATCGACAAGTACACGCCAATGGTCGAAGGCGCGTGTCCGGCATAGCATCTCGGAAGACGGGAGCACTCAGCGCAGCTATTCGCAACTCTAGCGTCCCTATATCACGGAGACTTTCCAACCGCTCGATCGCGATCATGTGGTTTATGAACCGCGTCTGCAATCCGAGCCGTGAGGAAGTGACCTACGGGGTGAAATAAAGTTGGTAGCTGCGTTTGAGACTTCGTCCGTGTCGTTCCGTGTTTTCGCCCCTCGTCCCTATCCCCAGTCTCGGGTTTACGACTATGCTCAAATTACACCAGGTAGCCTGCACCCTTCACCACTGCTTTCTTACGTCTCCTCCTGTCCGACCGCTTTTTTCTTCCTCCCGTGAAGACGCAACGCATGCCCACTTGCGAGCAATCTGCGTAAGAGGCCGCCCGCCATTAAACTGCAAACATTCTGAGCCCGGTCGTCCCTCCACGAAGATAGCCCTAGCTAAATCCAGCACTCCTCAAGCCCCGCCTAAAACGACCACATAAGTGGGTGAGTGGGTGTCTCTTTTTTTTCATTTCTTTTTTAAATAAACGTGTATTTTTTGTTTTTTTTTTTGCAGCAGCAATTTGGCGCGGCTTGGAACCCGAAATGTGCAACAGATCAATAAAATACACGCCGTAGAAGGTGTGAATAAAGAGGCAATGCTGCGTTTTCGTTCCTCAGAAGGGACGTTTTCCAAGAAGAGTTCTACCCAGGCATCTCGCGCAGGTTCTTCTTGGAAAACGTCCTTCGAGGAACGAAAAAGGACGTCTCTCGCGCGTCCTTTTCAGCGCGAGCTCTCGCGCAGCTTCGCGACAGCGTACGTACTTAAATCGGAGGAACGTCCTTGCTTCAGCCCAAGTTTGCAAGCACGGCTGCCGCGAGCAGCCGATGCAAGTTCTGCACATGCGCGGGCTGCTCCCGCGTGCGGCAGACATGCCAACGCAGGTGTCGTCCACTTTATTGCCCGTCCCCGTTTCCTCGAAAGCACATGCGAACCACCACCAGTAGGTGCGAGTACGGCTCGTGCACGCTTCCACGTATAGTATGGTCAGATACAACACAAAGGGCTATTCACACACTTGCGTTGAGTCCGACCTAAGTGCGAGGGTTGCCATGGCAACAGCTGCGTGGGCTCCAACCAAACGGTGTAAAAACCGGTTTTGTTGGAGCCGGCGCAGCTGTTGCCATAACAACCCGTGAAAGGATTCACGTCACAAGCCGTTGCAGTCGCGCTCGGTCGTACACTCAACGCAAGTGTCTGATTCGCCCTTGAGAAAGACAGTGCGAGCAGGAAAAGGGCTGAAACTAGGAAAGCTGAGGTGGAGAGGGACGACCTCCTCTCCACTATGGCTTTTCTCATGCGCGCCTTTTTCTTCCTCGCGCTGTCTTTCTTATGTGGTATCTGACTATAGAGATTCACTGTTATTATTAAAAACGTTGGCTAGGTGGCGAAGACAGCCGCCCGATTTAGAAAGTTCAGCCGTGTGCATCCATCTATCCATAGTGCAGAACTTTTCTCTCGGAAAATTTCCATTCTCTCAAGTGGAGTTATCAGAAAAAAACAACGATGATTTGGCATGAAGAAAGCGTGCCAGCGATCACTTCCGCCGAGCGCACGCAGGAAGTCGTTGGAGAACCGTTCCTGCAAGGTAGTATAATGGCAGTCTCTCTCTCTCTCTCTCTCTCTCTCTCTCGTAAAAATAATATGTAAAAAAAATGCCATACTTCTTTGTACAGCCGCAGAATTAAAAGGTTCTTTAGTTTTGTTTCATAAATAGAGCAGACACGTCTTCAATGCCCGAAGAACTTCCTATTAGAGCTCTTGAGATGATGATATAACTCATATGCAAATGCATAAATGTGTAATAATAAATCCAGGTACAAGCAAGTACCAAGACGCCGAAGAAAGCCAGGTGAACGGAAAGACAAAAGAAAGAGAGGAAAACAAAACTACAAAAGACGGACATTCTAATTTTCGAACGTGCCTACGCCAAAATTTTGCCAATGCCGATCTCTCAGACAGTCCTTCGATTTTAATTGCTTTGCCTCGCGCATATCTTAACTCAAACCCTCGGGCGAAAAAGAAAAAAGAAGGCTATGTCCACTGTCACGAAAATTGCGGTACGGTACGCTTGAAATATGCCGGCTCGATTTCCAATCATGCGTGCTTTCTTTCGCTTCAGCTCCGTATATATATAGACACCGAAAAATAATCACGCTTAGCACAAAGCGAATTCTACTAAAGTAGTAACGGTTTTCGAAAATTTTAACCAAAATGTACATGATTATGAAAACAAAAGCCGCTATAAGACACGGAGAAGGAGAAGAAACATTTTATCGTTGTCCTTGGCTTATAGGCAGCGATGTGTTTTTTTTTTGTTTCTTCCCTAATCATGTACAAGTACCAACTTCGCCTAATCATGTACAAGCTCAACCAGGCACGTAGCCAGGATTTTGTTTCGGGGGGGGGGGGGGGCGCCCTTGACAACATGCTGTATGAGGGGGAGGGGGAGGGGAGGTCCCAGCAATATGGCAGATTTTGGGGGGCCCGGGACCTATGCCCGCCCGCTCCCGCCGCCCTCCCCTCCCCCCCCCCCTGCCCTCTCTCCCCCCCCCCCCCCCGGCTACGTGCCTGAGCAATCGAGATATGCCTGAGACGAACTGTTCGACTTCAATTCCTTTTAACATGAACCAATCGACTAAATCGCCATACAGTATGATCACGCCCAATAAACGTCAAACAAGCGTTTACCTGCAAATCCTGTCGGCTCGAAACAAGCGGCAACGCAGCACGCAGGCTTATATTTGAATTACCGAAGCACCATGAGGCCGGGCTACTCGAGTAATTTGGGACGGATCGTTGGCATGCTTCCCAATCATGCGTACCTTCTTTGGCCCGAGGTTCGCCCAGACGACGGAAAATAATGACGCATAGCACAAAGCGAATTCTAATGAAGTAGAGTCGTTTTTCTTCAAGAAATTTAGATGCGGTGTACCAACATATGTATTCCTGAGACGAACCGTTCGACTTAAGCACCCTTTGCCACGATCCTGTCGGATGAATCGTTATGCAGTATGATCACGCCTAGTAAGCGCTACAGTGCTTACGTGCAAATCTTGACGGCAAAAAAAAAAAAAAGCCGCAACGCAACCGGGTTAGATAATAGATATCAATTACCAAAGGGCCTTGAGGTCGGCTTACTGTTGCATTAGAGTAATGTGGGACGTGCTTTCCACGACGAAAAAATAATCACGCTTAGCAGAAAGTGAATTCTAGTAGGGTAGTGTCGTTCTTCGATAAATTCAAACTGCAGCGTAGCAACCCACGTGTATGTTTGAAAGTAACCGTTCGGCTTAGTTTTTCTTTTCCCCAGAACCTCGATGTTTTGCAAACTTGCGGTGCACCGGCATTCTCGACAATGGACTGGTAGATGTCCACCTGCTGAGATGTTCTTTAATGAAGCGGCATTATCCCTTGTCCAGTCATTGATGCAACGACAGGTTTGGCCTATGTAGCATCGACCGCATGATGAAGAGATGTCATATATGACTCCTTTTTCACACGACGCGTACTTCGTCCTGTGAGCAATGCCACAAACTTCTCCTTTGAAATCTCCCTCTTGGTTTACCCTGCGACACACAGAATATGCGTTATTCGGCACCAGTCTTAAGTACACGTTACCAAAAAAAAGTAATCGATTACAATTACTATTACTCTTGGCTAAAAAGTATTCGATTAGATTACTTGATTACTCGACGGCAAAAGTAATTGGACATTACTTAAAGAAGTAATCGTTACTTTTCCGATTACTTTATTGTGTGAAGACACATCTTTAGCGCTCATAACAATGAACTACTTCCAACCTATATTTCACATTTGCACAAGTATTGAAGAAGAAAAACTGGTTTCCTCTTCGTGGTCGTTGCACCTTCACAATACGGACACAAGCATAGAATTCGTTTGAAGAAGTTTAATGATTTGGGCGTTCGCCAGTGTGTGTGTCGCAGTGGCGTAACTAGGGGGGGGGGGGGCAGGGGGGGTACAAGTGCCCCGGGCGCCACTTGGGAGGGGCGCCGAGACGAGTCCACCCAACATGTGCCCTATGGAAAGAAACGGCAGCGGGGCTACGCGAGGGGCGCGAAATTTTATTTGCCATGGGCTATAAGGGGCGCGAAATTTGAGTTGCCATGGGCGCCGTCATATCTAGTTACGCCACTGTGTGTGTGTGTGGGGAGGGGGGAGGGGAGGGGGTTCTAGATCTTGTTAAGCTTGAGCAAGGATTGTTGCTCAAAGTTTGCGTCACTCATTTTATTATTCACATGTGGATGAGCTCGCATGTTATACAAAGAGCAGCAGCTCCAGGATTTGAAACGTATCATGTGTAGTATCCATTAGCGGAAGAGATCGCCCCGACCACTTCTCAACTCGAAACATTGCTTGTCACAAAGACCACGTAGGGGAAATGGGGAAATATTTCAAATGGCTTTGTTATATTTTGCATCCGCTTTAGCATTCTTCGGTTCTGGTTCTCCTACGGGCTGCGAGTAGGTACCCTAAGCAGGATTTTTATTTATTTCTGTGTGTGTGTGCGTGAGGGGGCTAGTTTGAACGAAGGACTTACAAAGCTACATTCTGCTCCCTCAAACTTCGCCCTGAATGGCCTTTGTCACGCACTGTGGCTTCCCTGTGGCTTCCCACTCCCAATCCCAGCTCGAAAACAAAAAACAAAAAAGACGGACATTCCACAGAAACTGTACATAGAAAGGGATTGACCTCGTTTCCTAAGCTCCGCAAAAATCTTTTTTTGTTTCCGTTCGAAAAAAAAAAGCAAATTTTATTTTTGTCATTTCAGAAAAAAAAGGTGTGCGCGGGGGGGGGGGGGGGTCCCGTGGAAAAATAGTAACGGTTACAAGTAATTTTATTACTTCAAAAAGTAATCAGATTACTCTTGTGATTACTGCCTAATAAAAGTAATCAACTGATTACAAAATTACTCCAAAAAGTAATCGATTACAAGTAATTTGATTACTTGTAATGCGTACGGTACAAGTCTGTTCGGCGCAGGAGCAAGCCACGTGGATGCCTTGCCGTCCGGCAATTTTCTTCAATCTATGAGTGATGCCGTGGATATAAGGCGCTATCACAATAGGTTTTCGTGTTGTTGTTTTTTTTTTTTTTGCTGTGTTCGGTCATTTTCCCCAGGGTTCCGCTCGATGTTGTTGCATATCTCTTCACACGTCGCTATCAATGATGTATTTGGGAAACCAGCAGCCCATAGCCTTGACATTTGTGTTTAAGGGTTTCGCACAACTGGCAGGACTTTTTAACGGCAGATGTAAGTGCTGTAGTGGCCACAACTTGTTTTGCATTTTTCGATTGTCCAGAGTCAAAGGAAGGAATCCTTTTCAGAATCTTGCTTGGTACCTCCAGCAGACATGACCAACCGTAAACTTTAGGGCAAAACCAGGAACCTTTTATACTTGTCTGTAGGAAGTTCGTGGGTAAACGTGAGTCTAAAGCAGCTCTGTTGGAAACATCTCATAACAATTTCACGGCACCCGTTGGTTCTTCATCCACCTCCGTGCTGCATAAAATCAAGAAATCGTCGACATGCCTGAAGACCACCTCGATCCTGGGATCCCTGACGATGTTTTGAATTTACCTTCCACATGCCGCATG